>DWNE01010888.1:0-10105 GCA_018249875.1 Cecropterus toxeus
CAAATATATCAGAAAAATGAAAATGTAATTAGTGGGTGAATCTTTTATTATTATTATTATTATATTTTAACGTAAGCGTAATAAATAATTTAACATAATGTTTTTTTTTATATGGCTTTCAAGTAAATTCTCATGTAATGTAACTTACAGTACTTAACAAAAAATATGTAATTATTGATATAAATAAAACACGATAAATGTTATATAAAAACACCTTTAAATTATTCTATTTACAAAATCGCAGGTAATCAATTATGTGTGTCTTTTATGTTACGGGTCCATTATACTCAAATTCTTAGAAAATCCTTTGAAAAATGATATTTTTGAGCCGTTGTTATTAATGAGCAACTATTCATCAAACCCTTAATTACTTTACTTTTAAAGGAAAGACAATTCAGGGCAAAGGAACCTGAAGCGCAAGGAGACTTAAAAATGTATTCAGGCAATAATATTTGCTGTAAAAATTTAACGCCGCTGTAGAAACATAAATTTCCCCTCTCATCGTTCTCGTAATTATACCTTAAATAAGGTAATTTTTCTTCAGCATCAAGGTGCTTTGACCATTTTTTACACAAGAAAAAGTACTCTTCCTTTTTTATTGTCATGAGCAAGATACTATTTACATTTACTTACTTTTTATTGTTTATTTTATCGTGCACTTCTATTTATTATTAATACTCTTGCCCGTATTATTATGATGAATCAACTCTAGTTCTAGCTTTAATTTGGATTATCGAAAACATCTTTAAAAGTCCAGAGTCCTCTATTCTTAAGCTTTTAAAACTAAAACACACCAGCACTTCATTGCTGTTGTAAAGAGGATATAGGTATGCCATTTTCCAATCGTGAAGGATCTTTAAATTTACCATTTATATCGTTTATGGTTGTATATTTAGAAATCGTACCTATCGCTACATTATGATAGAACATCGAACGACTCCATGCCTCACTCATGCCACTTCAAAAACTTGCAAAACTTTTATAAAATTGCAAATTATACAGGCACCGTTTTCTTAATTTAAAAAGAATTTAATTTCATCTCATCATAGGAATTCATATAGTAGATATAGCATAAAAACACCTACCTTTTTTTTAAAATTCATATTGAAAAATATTAGTAGGTACTATCTACGTGATGCATTTGAGTTTAATTACTCAACAAGTGAAACACTCAGGCTTAATTAAGACTCAGGTAATATAACAAAGGTCATCGACCGACGTAGATCGCCACTTGTCATGGTGCGCTGAAGAAGATAGCAGGAATATCACTATATCATATAGAGCCCAAAGGAGTAATCGGAGTAGAACTAATTAGGGCAGACCTAAGTAGCGTACATACAAATGCTGGTACGTAAGTGTAAGATGTCATTGACCTCACTAATATTTACGAAAATATAAAAAATAGACAAAAATACTGCCATTGTAGAAGAAAACAAACTTAATAAAACCTTTCAATTCAATTCCAATAGATTAAGTTCCTCAAAATGAATAGATTATAACAATACCTGATATTACCAATCCTGGGAATGATAGTACAAATCAGGTTTTGAAAGGTAAGTTCTAAAACATTGGTTCTAAGTTAGAACCAATGTTTCCGATACAAAAAATTCAAACCTAAAATATTTGAGTCAAAATTCCCTAAGTTTAAAGAAACTTTAGAGACTACTCTGAAGTTTGGTAATAACAAAATTTAATTTACGTATGAGTGACAACCGATGCCATACCAATTAAACTGCTTTGAACAGTTTGTGACTTTAACTTCGCATTAATTATATTAGTTATCCCTTCTCAACTGTTAAGGTTACTAAATAGATCCCCGACGAAAATAACTTTTGCCTTTCTGAAATCTTATCCGAACATAATAGGGACGTAAAGGTCAAAAACCAATTGTTTCGCAAAAAAACAATAATATCCTTTCGGATTTCATATAAAAAAAGGTTACGGATAAGGGATTAAGGATAATCTCCCTAATTAATATTTGCCAGTTCTTCGAAAAAAATAACGACAAGCGATTGTGTTCTATAAGTAGGGCTTCTTCATTATCAAGGGATTAATTTACCTGTACCGTTTTTTTAAGGTCACACACACATGTATTTCCTTACAATTGTCTCTGTAGTACCGGGACCAGAATAGGGCTACGGTATTCCCTGTCTGTCGTTAGAGTCGACTAAAAGGGGGCTTTCGGGGCCGCGGGCAGCAAGAGTGGGAGTTCGAACAGTCCAGCCTAGCGACGGGTAGGACGCTGGCATGTATGGTCGCATGCCGTTGTAAACTACCAGAAGATATGGTGGACATTATTGCTCACCAGGAAAGAGTCCAAAAAGGCGAAGAGCCGCTTAAAGGACTTCTGTTGCGTTCTGTTGGAGATTAGTGAGTCCTCTACAGAGGTCTGAGGAAGGCCACCTGCGGTAAAAATCCCACCTTACCCGGCATAATTTCCCAGGGTATTGGGTACCTTTTGAAAGTTTCCCCTTCAAAATAAAAGAAATGTTTTACCAGGATTTTTTTTTTCATTCAGGAACTCATATTTCACAGATACTTGTTTGTTCAGTGGATTAAGATTTCAACAATGGATCTTCGTTATGAGAGGTAAAAACTCATGCTAATGTCTAGATATTTATATTATTTACAATACTCCTGTCCAAATACATGGCTATGGTAAATAGCAAATACAGTTCAACCTTAATAAACAAATAGTATCCCAAATAAATTCATCGGTCTAAATCTTGATACCATTATCTTGCTTCTGCAATAGCTCTAATTTTCAAATGCTACTGAAAACAATATTAATACCTAATAACTTCGTTATTATTTACGAAGGAACTTGGTACAATTACGTTTGAACGTGT
Source organism: Cecropterus toxeus (assembly GCA_018249875.1). Taxonomy (NCBI): domain Eukaryota; kingdom Metazoa; phylum Arthropoda; class Insecta; order Lepidoptera; family Hesperiidae; genus Cecropterus; species Cecropterus toxeus. Next base: position 2,850 of record DWNE01010888.1, read on the forward strand.
ATTTGTGTTTTATTTAATGCCATATGGCTTGCATTTCCCGGATTAATAATATACACTACAATTATTGCCAACTGCGTTTAAGATATATATTTAGGTATTTTACTTAATTATTTTTTATTTCCCCTCTCTTCTACAGCGATTTTACGTATCAGTAAACATCTGTGGTATATTTTACGAATCTAATAAACGTATTTGACGTTATGAAGCCGCACGGAAGGTCTTGGAAGCAACAGGTCATTGAAAGAGATGTAATAATTTTCGTGTAAAAATTTGAGTTTCCATGAACACATATTTTGAAAAGTAGGCACCATTACTTTTGTATTATAACTATCTATGCTAATTAAATTCTGTTGTTGTAAGAGCACAATGTGTATGTTTTTAGTTATACCCCTTTCACGGTCTAATTAGTAGAGCCGTGAAAAGGGAAATTATCTCTATATATTTTGATTGTAATAATATAGAATAGTTTATTTATTTGATATAGATATCGGAAAATTTGTGTTGATATTGGATATTAGCTTCTTTGTTTTTAAATATGACCTTCACCATCGAGATTAAATGGAATATAAATATGAATCTCACTAGAGACAAAGCTTATAAAAACAATAATGTTATCGGGTAATCCAGCAATTGTGATCGGTTTTAATGATCAGTATACCTAAAAAAATAAGTGACATAACATACCATATCAATTTAATGATTTAATACTTATTTTGCTGCTGCATATTCCTCTAAAATATTTAAACAGAAAACTAAATTGTAGTTTTTAAATCTCAAACAGATAAGTATCATTTATGTAAATCAATACCCATTAATGCACATTAGAATACAAACATATGTGCGAGACAGCGATAACATATTACCATGCGGGTGAGAAATTCTAATGCTCGTACGACCCATAATGAAAAAATAATACTGTTATTACAGCTAAAGCAGGTTTTGTTTACAAAACCAAGATAAGCTGGCTTAACGAAAGATTAGTTTAAACGGTAACTGCATTTCTTGTTCCCGGCTCTCATAATGCAATGTTTATTTTGTGATTCATCACAGACACGATTTCCGCACTAAGTAGAATAAATGCATACATTTCCTCGACATAAATTCAAATTCGGGGTCTTGTTAAATAAACAATTTGGCGTGTATTTATCGTGTTTATAATGATCAGAATTAAAGATATGGCCATTATTTTTATACACGTAACTAGCGACCCGCGCTGGCTTCGTACGGATATGATTCAATATTTAATATACTATTGAATGTATTTATAATTATTTTCACAGCTTTTTTGTCATAAGATAATGTGTTTGTATACGACATCAAATTAGAAAGCTCTTGAATTATCAGTATTTTTTTGATAACTTTACCTATTAAATAATCCATTGCGTTAAAGATCCTTAGCTTTAATGATCTAAGCCTAAGATAGGAACAGGCAGACAGCGGGATGCGACTTTGTTTTACACTATGTAGTGATGTCGTCTAAAGGCTTCTTTAAATTAAAATCTCTCTAAGGTGATTAATTTGAATGTTCTAAATAGATAGACTAGTTTTGTTCACTTTTAAGTCAATATAAATACTATTAAAATTTATGAAACTGTTACGTTAGATTTTAGGCAGTTAAATAAATTTCGAAATAAAAAATGTTAATTATTTTCAATTTTTAAACTTACATTTTCAAAATAAACTTACATAAACCAGAATAATTTTAAGTTTATATAATAAATGTCAACACTTTTATATGATAACTGTTAACAGTTATGTATTATGTTAATACTGGCATTAATTACCATACTTAATTATTCAGGTCACTATTATATAAAAGTTAATACCATTTTTTATAAACTCAAGGAATATTGAATTGCGTATTAAGTTTATCGTACCTTGAGTTTTGAAAAGTTCTATCGTTATTAATTATTACGAGTGAATGAAGTAAGAGAAGAACCAAAAGTATTGATTTGGTATTTTAATTAATTTTCTTTGTTGAAAGATGAATTCAAACTTGGATCTTCTATAGGATTACAGCAACATTTTATTTAAACGTTGAACAAAACAATAATATAATGTTGTTTCGTTACATATCGTTAGGCCCATAATGATTATGATTATAATAAATTCCATATTTTTTGTGTTTCTTTTTTGTATCTAAATTGTTTGTCTCCTAAAGAATACAGTACAAAAACAAACATTAATGACTTTTTACAGTTGAAGCAAGAAACAATTTAAAGATCAAAGTACATTAATTTACAGATTATGTAAAAATTATGCTATGTTACAATGATACTTTATTATAATTATCGCAAAGGTGACATTATATTTGTTATGTTACAATACTAATTGATATCTAGTATTGTTATATTGTTGTTATATGCGTAATTTATCAATTAGTAACTAAGTTAGAAACTGCTACTCTATCGCATTAGGGAATCCCTGTAAAAAATAAAGTAAAAATAATATTACAAGGCCACCTTTTGTATGTTGATCTGTCTAGCTTTTCAAATCTATGTACATGCAGGATTTTTTTTTGCATTTAGAGTATCCCAAATGTAATAATGAAAAAGTTTCACATTCACAGATCATGACGTTTTTTGTAAATGTAAAAGAACGTACCTATATAAATATCTACTTAGTTTAGTATTATAGCCACGAGTTCTAACGTATTTTGATTGGGTAAAAGCAAGTATGAGTAATGTTTCCACAAATAATGTCATTTTCCTCTAATTGTGATAGATAACAGTAGAATTCTAAACGAATAGTGTTCAAAACCTCCGATTTGGTGGTCAAGGGTTCGAATCTAAAACATTTCTTGCTCCTGCCCATTAGAAATAGCAAGCCCATTAGAAATAGTCAAAGACCCCTTGACAAATCATGGCTATTGAATTAGATTAAGTAGTAATTGACATAGGTTTTCTTCTTATTTAGAAAAGCTCATGATCTGTGATGATGACCTTCAAACTTTACCACTGCAATTTTTTGTGAAATTATAAGTCCTGAAAGGCCTTATAAAAACAGATATATTTATTTAACGTCAAGTGTTGAGAATATTTCATCGGCCTCGGGTTAGGTGCGTAACGTGATCTGCCTTGTTATTATATAGCCCACTGCTTCATTTCTATGTTGATTTTTATTTTTTTTACAATAAATTAATCGAATGGTCGAAGTCGCAACTTTCTCTATCCAAATATTTTTGAGGGTAATAAAAATAAAAATGTAAATTTTTATTTAATAATTATTAAAAATAATAACATGAAAGGTACATGAAAGATACATATATATCTTTTTCTCAAATAATTAAATAAAAAGAAACAAAGTGAAATTCAAATCAAAAACTATTAATTTATTACAATTACATACATAATTAATGAAGAAAATTGTGCTTATTAATAGAAATCGCAAATCAATCGCAATCAAATAGGTAATGATAGTTTCATTTTTCTTTTAATAAATAGGAATAAAATATTTAAATATTCAGTGCGTAATAAAGTTAACTTTTTAAATTATTTTACAGTGCGCTAATTTCGTATTTAGATGGTAATCGCGAATTCCTACTTATTAGAACGTTAAACAAACTTTCTTCCTCTCTCCCTTCAAAGGTATTGAGTTAGTTCCAGTTTGCTCAAAGATAAACAAATTTTATCTTTTAACATCTTGTTTTAAAGCAAGACATTTTCATTTCTATTAAAAAGCCAATCGACTTTCCCCTAAAATGTTTATTGGAGAAAAACATTATATTAAACAGTTAAAATAAATGTTTATCTTATTCAGAATTTGAATGGCACGGATACTGTATATTTTTTCAATGAAAGTAAACAAAGTATTCAAATACGGTACAAGTCAAAATGTTCAGTATGTGGAAAATATGGAGGAACTGCATCAATCTATAAACTTAATATATCCTCAGTTAGATACACTTTTTGGAAAGTCGAAAGGTTATTGTCTTTATTTATTTCAAAACAATTTTTATGAAGAACTTAAAAGAAACCAGATGTTCGTGTTTGTGTAATTCTCGTCAATGTTCGCATAAAAATTATAAGCTATTTATTTTTTGTAAAACAGTAACAGAACAATCACTGCAACAAATCTCATAGACGAGTACTTTTTTAATCAATGTACCTAATATTTTGTCAATGCATGCAGCCCTCCTGATGGTAAGTTGTCCATGAAAACCTGTGAGTATTTTATTTGTTTTTTATTTTATAAAATGAAGTAGCAATCAATCATGAAATCCACCTGATGGTAAGTCGCTACTGCCGCCCATGGAAATCTGTAAGCAACTTCATATAGAACAGGGGTTCTATCTGTAGTTGACTCCCGACGTCTAAGGTTGTGTCTGTATAAGTGAGTCGGCAACCACACCTTTCCACCAAAACACAAGACTTCACGCTAGAAATAGGTGTGGCGGTACTTCGCAGGTCAAACTACATTGGCTCTACCACCTGTAAGTAATTCTCTACAGATTATGTAACTATGTAACTCAGCCGGCATCCACATCCTGCCGTCGAAGTGCAAGAATGCTTCACGCTGGAAATAGGTCTGGTTTGTCACTTCGTGTCAGTGTTCTTGATTATCTTAAATAAATATTATCGCTATAAGTGAAGTTCACTTAAGAACATTTACACCATACGTAGGGTTTACTTTCATCAACAGACATCGAACGCGCCGTGGCGGACAAAATCGTATTTCTCTACACAATATTTGGGCAGGTGCGATACGGATATGCGCGGTTGTGTTACGTTTGGTATAAATACTGGTAAATTAATACATATTGTATATAAGGATGCTATTGTATGTTGTAGTGTGCCATGTTTACCCTTTAGGTCTAAACCGATATTTTTAATGCAGGAGTTGACACCGCGATACAACTGCCGCTATCGAGACACAAAGATTTATAAAACCTGTATGAGTAGAGTTACATTTACTTTATAATCCTATAAATATTTATATGCCAATCCATTCTACGTTAATATATATGTAGAACATAATTAAATTATACACCTAATTGTCTAGTGCTCGGATGCGCTTACTTTGCATGTTATATTTTCAGATTTGCATTCATTAGGTGTTAACTACATCCTTTATAAATTATGTTTGCTCTAACTAATGTTATATATTTATGCAAATGTATACTGATATCATAATTTTCATCTGTTTGTTTCAAATATAAATATTTCGACATGTAAACTGTACGTTCACCTCTAAGTCTCATTTTAAAATTAACTATTTGTAACAAAACAGATGTTCTGTAGAGTACATTAAAATGTAAGCAACATAATGTACGGTCATTAGGGTTATTTTTAAAAAATCCACTAAACCACCGTCTTTACTGGTGTTGAACTATTACTTTTGAGTGCAATCAATTATTCTGGAGTCGTAAAACATCGTATGAAAGTAGTACAAATGAGTGGATTCTCAACGGAATAATGAACACATATTAATACACTCTATATGAATACAAAAAGTTCTCGGAAAAAAGACAAACAAAAGTCGGCCTTGCTGATTAAAAGCGTCGACTTCCAGTAAATAAATTATAACGTAACGTTTTTACACACATTTGTATAAGTTCCGTCGTTAGTCGCATTATATTAAAGTAAAAAAGCGTCATTACTCCTTCTCCATATTAATTTTATACGCAAAATCCGAAAATATATTGGGAATTTTGTGATCGATGAGTCGACATATTAGTTATCTCATTAAGACCTACGTCTGTATAAGGCGTAATATGCCGTAAATGTCATACGCATTGCGGATATACATATATTATACATTTGAAAGCTATAAATGATTGAATATATTAATGTTACAATAACAAAAATATTTTGTGATTTGTGTAAAAAATGATTAATTTATTCCTTTTATAGGAAGTTGTTGTAATCGACTTGTCCTTTCAAGGTACTCAGTACATACAGACAGTCAAGGGCAGTGACCGTGTATCATATGATATTTTATTTACTTCCGAAAATTATAAACTTACATTGAAATGGAAATTTTGTTGTAATCTGATGTTACTGATGAAATTACAATAACGTCATCATTATTAAAAAAAAAAAAACAAAGCAAAAAACTAATCATTATTAAAAAAAACTACATCGAAGGCATACACGATATTTCTTAAATTATGAAGAATTTCAATTAAATAAAAATTGAAATGTTACATGTCCTAAAATACTGCTAAAATATATGCCCATATGTCCGTCTATATGTTCATACGTTATTTCCACATGCTTAAGGGGCTGGATTATTCAAACTTTTGACTTCCCAACCACGATGCACCATTTAAGTAAAGTTTTAAACACATCATCATCATTTTAACATCAAAATCAGTTACATTGCGTTTGAAAATTTCTTAATAACAATTTCTAACTCGTGGTCCACAAAATAAATAAACGTATTTTGTTTCTAACGCTCAACGCTTGCTTAAAACGTATATTTCGTGGCCATCGTGGCTATAAAGCTCCGAAATATTGCAGCAAATTGTGACGAAATTTATCTAAATTCGGTCAACGCTTGCAGCGCAAAATGAATGTTTCATGGCCACGCGTAGCGAACGCTCTTTATTGCATATCTTAGCATACGGTATTCAATTCATTAGACAACAGAGATATGAGTAGTCAATACGGATATGAAGAAATAGGTGCACCTATTTCATTTATTTTGCGATCAAATGAAATATATAGCGTTTCAATTCCATTTTTAATTCTACTTTAATAAAATATAATGATCCTTGTACTGTCTGGAGAAATCAATGACCACTACATTCTTGTTTCCAAAAAATGAAAAAGGCAAGGTTTTTTGATTCAACCACGATTTACATACATCTCATTGATACAAGATTAATATCAACTATACATTTCCTTTGTCAAGTTAATTGTAAAGGCGGAGGTAAACGATTTACATATATGGCATAAGGAAGACAGTGATTGTTCTTTTGGCTATAACTTGGTTCAAGAGTAATCGTGTGGAACGGAAATATAAAACTATTGAATTTAAAGTATTTAAACTCGTTAATGTATTTGCAACTATAGCTTAGTAACTCAGCATAAGTACTTAACTCCTATATTATAATTTTAATATAAAGAAAAAGATTTATATGTTTATATTATGTTTCATATTATGCTGTTTTTACGTTGTTAGGGTATTTTAACTTTATGAAAAACATAATAAGAATATTATAGCTCTCGACTATTTGACGACCCGCGTGGCCGAACGGTTACCATACCGATCTAACGCGCAGTGGGTCCCGGGTTCGATCCCCGGCCAGACAG
>DWNE01010889.1:0-10105 GCA_018249875.1 Cecropterus toxeus
AGCTCCCTTTTAGTCGCCTCTTACGACAGGCAGGAGATACCGTAGCCCTATTCTGGTCCCGGTACTACAGGGACAATTCTGAAAGGTCCTATGCAAACGTTGTACACAAAGAGTTGTTAGGAAATTCTCGGTCAGTAAAATTTAAAACGATAATTTTATTTGCGAATCGGTTTTGCGCAAATTTGTTTAAAATACATTATATGAGAAATTCCAACTTAGTCCTCAAGACTCCTGTTTAATTTCGATATTGTACGGAGACAACGCGAATATTGGATTTATAAGACAGAATTTCGTATAAATTGTAGCAAATGGTCCCATCGCAGTCCAAACACGGCGTGTTTCCTCTTTAAATCCACCCGATGTTACGGGAGATTTTTAAGCTGCGTATTATTCAGGTGGAAATCTGCCGGCATGATTCCGCTTCAAAGCGCTAATGGTTCTTGAGTTTAAAGGGCTATTAATTCGTACACTGTACAAGTATCTTGACAGCGGCTCTTGTAGACCTTGTTTACAACTCAGTAAGTACATAAAGCGAATGAGTGCTGATGAAAAAGACACTTTCAAAGTTGTAAAACCATTACACAAAGCACTCCGTTGTTGGGAACTCTTATTTTCAAGAACAAATAGTATTTCTCACAAAAACATTGAAAAAATATTGTAAAGTACTTTCGTAAAGTACTAGAATAAATAGCAACGAAAATCAACGAATTTTATATTACTTTAACTTTTTTAATGAAACTTTTATACCATATAAAAGTTTCATTAAAATAGAGAGCAATTGACTAAAAATTGTACAATCGCAGGTTAAAGGTTTAATTAAATCTAGTAGGGGTACGTAGAGGTTTAAGTTTGATGAAACTTTGCTCTATAGCATCGACTATTTGGCTGTAGTACCACTGGAATTAATGGAATTGTTGCTAGGTTTACTCGGAAATGAAGAAGTACAAGTGAATTTCGTTGTGAAATGTTCAATGACTTTAGAGAATATTATCCACATTATATGCTTATAATCCGGCACTAGAATAACAATGAAACAAACGAAATCCTACAAAATTGTAAGAAGTGTTATACTTAGATAATTCTAATTTTAAATATTAAAAATATTAGTATTAATAAAATCATTGGTATTGAATAAATTTATTTTAAGCGTTTATTACATATTAATACCATAGTAGGTATTGTTAGGATTTTACTATATACTTATAAACTAAATTTATGAAATACACTTACATTACACTACAATACGCAAACACTTATCATCAAATATTTTTTTTTTTTATAGCTGAACTGAACACACAATTATTTAGTTTTAAATTTAATGAAAGCGTTCATTAAATTTAAAACTAAATAATTGTGTGTCTTATTTCATTATACCGTAATTCACACATTTTCCTATTACAGACGCTTCTCTTGGAATTAAAATTTCCATCTGTTATAAAACCGACATTTTAAATGATTTAGATTACTTATCCCGACGTAATGAAATTTGTTTGTCGCTTTGTCACCCTCCTCATCTTACACATCTCTTATCTCAAATTACATTTATCACAAAATGTGATGAGTTTATATTAAAGTCATAAATAATATATTTCTTGAATTTTATGCATCAAGATCTACTCGTACGTTATTTTATACTAGTTACTTTTTTATTAACCTATATTGTCCCACAACTGGACAAAGGTCTCCCCCAAATGCCTCAACTGCTCTCTATCCTGAGTCAGGGCCTGCCAGTCTTTCGAGTAATTCACCAGGTCGTCGCACCATCTTTTCTTAGGTCTCCCTCTTCGTCGATATATGTCTTCAGGTACATATTGTGTGACAACTGGTCCACCTTCCTTCCTGCATTCTGTATACATGATAGTTACTACTATATGATAAAAATATTGCTACTGCAAATAAGTATGTAGTCCACCTGATGGTTTATGGTCATTGCTGCCAATGGACTTTTATAATCAACCCATGATAAGATTAGAAGTCGAGGTGAGAGGTCGTAAGGTGGGCCGCAGATGCGTTGCTACTCCTGAGGACTCAGTTGGTACGGTTATGTGTCTGGCCCTTACAACACCCATCACATCCTTCAAGCCGGAACACAAGAGAGCTGAACCAGCTGTTGTTAGAAGGTAGGAGTAAAGCGCAAGTGTCTTCTAAGTCGAACCGCAAATGTTCTATTACTTTCAATGCCAATCGAATAATCGGTATATTAAAAAAAATATATATTTTAACCGACTTCGAACAGAAGGTGGTCCTATGGTTGTATGAAGTCGGCGCTCATATACACGTGGAACATAAATTAGTCGCCGTTAGTAGCAAAATATATTGAGCGCCGACTTCGGAACTATGTGCTATGTACTGAGTATGTACCATACCAACATGTATTAAAAAATATTTTTTATTTAATTAATTACTTTTTTTAAATATGAAGTAGCAAACGAGCAAGCAGCCCACCTGATGGTAAGTGGTTACTGCTGCCCGTGTACATTTGTAAGCAACTTCATATAGAACAGGGGTTCTATATGAAGTCTATCACAGATGCCTTGCTACTCCCGAGAACTGAGATGGTCGCCTCATATAAAAGTGAGCCGGCAACTTAGGAAACAAAGCGATATATATCACATAATATTAGCTTAGTACTTAAAAGTAATACGTAGATCAGTGAAGTTTCCACTAGTTACTAATCCATTATTAGCGCAAAAAAGAAACTGAAAAAAAAACCTGAAAAACTTTATTTTTTTATCGCATAGAAGTCGGTTTCTATTTTTTGTTATTTTTTTTTTTATTAAGTTCATTTACGCTATTGATACAGCAGATTTTACATTATGTGTGGTTTTTAATCAAACATATTGATACGACGATTTGATTATTCATAGCGAACTTGAGTTTCATTATAACAACTACATCTCAATGTTCCGGGTTTCCTTGTCTAACTTTATAATGCACAATATTCGCAGCTGTGTTGCGAGACCTGCAATATGAAATCCACAAACCTATTATTGCTATAACTTTGTCGACGTTTCAATGCAGGGCAAAACAAGACAACAGAGGAGATATGCACGATCGTGAACAATTTGGAGTACGTGCGCCGTTCGCTCTCCGAGTACGACGACGAACACATGTAAGTAAGCCCTGACCCATGACTAGGGATGTAAGATGCAAGATAAAAATTATCGATATATAATATCAATATTCGATAGGTTGTAAATAGCTGCTAAACGGTAAGTGCGCTTTCAGAATACTTATAGCTCTGATTATCTTATTTTTCATGTTTTGGTTCAGCTGTAAAGCGTGCAATAAAGAATATTCTATCTTTCAATTTGTATCTAACTTCTCGGCTACAGTATCTGACTACTCCGTGAGCCACGAAATATTATCTGCAAGCATTATAACTCTACGTTAACGCTGATTGCAATGCCAAGCGAATGTTTCGTGGCCAAACGTTACGCGCGAGTTACGCAGAAAGGGGCACGATTTTTGTAAAATTAAAGGGACATTTTGGTCATTGAAAAATAATTAATAAAAAAACAAATAAGAATGCTAGTTGCTATTACTAAAGCAAATTTTTATTTTACTAATAGTTTGATCGGACCCAAATATTGTCATTTAATATTTATTTAATGTTATGCAACATTTCAATGCGCGACAGACAATTTGCGATAGAATAATTTCGTATCGACAATGGTGCAATATCGATAAGAAATATCGATAACATACGTTTGGTTGCATCCCTACCCGTAAGGACACGCTCCAACAGCAACGGAAAATCTAGAATTCCACGCGCTTCCACACAATATTTATTTATTTCCCGCATCCACCAAAGTCTCTGTTTATTTATCTTTTTCTAGGGCTCTCCTAATATTGTGGTACTTGCATGTAAGAGATGAATTACAAGAAAAATAAAGTTACAAGCATTTTAAATGATACACGGATGTTAAGTTAATACATTTCTAGTATGATTTTAATATGAGCTCATACTCTAATGTAAATAAAGTTATCATCTTATATATAAACACACAAAGCTTATATGCTTCAAAGTTATCATCTTCTTCGTGCATTAAGTCTATTATTTAAGTACATAAAATAGGCTTGAGTCATCATAGCAAATATTTTAACTATAACATTGGATAAATATGGCTATACTTATAGCACTATATAGAAGACGCCATTTATTTCATTTATTTATTGACAACGTCCGTATAATTAGGTCTTATTATTAACGTATTTATGTTGCATTAATAATATAATAATTATTATTATTTATTTATTTAAGTGACCAGACCCAATAACATTTATCTTAATTACGAGTACAATGATTTTATATGCATTTTTATGCAACAATTAATATATGAACAATCAAAACGTTCATTCATCATGGTCAATATAGGTAATTATTAATTATCTCCTATAATTAGATCTACACGTGATATACCTTTTTCACTGATGGAATACCTTGAAAGGGTAATATGGTATCATGGAAGAGACACTAGGTTATATTGGATTTTTACAGCAATAAAAACACCCTCGGTGGCCTACATTAGTTTAGTGTACCTCGGAATGTAGAAGGGTTTGAATTGGAACGCGCCGGTATTATCTTAGCAAGACACCATTTTTGGGTTCTGCCTGAGAGAGAAAATAATATTTTCCGATTGTCCTACTCGGACCCGCTGGCTGGGCGGTTTGATCTCCTTCTCTTGCCGCCTCTTATAAAAAGGGGCGAAATGGGCGAAATACCGACAATTTATTTATCGACTCTTTTGCGCACTATACAAAGTATAAATTAAAAACCTAGAAATGCAAATAATATAACTTCAGCAACTAAGCGTTCAAAGCTATTGAAGTTCGTATTTGAAGCAGTTTGCATTGAGTTTCAGAAATGAAATAACTTTCAAGCAAGAAAAAGAAACAGATTCGATACTATCAGTGATACAAACCTTTTCAATATTCTTTGCAACTGCTGTCTTCGTTTGTTTTTTTTTTTTTGTGATAAATGGTACAATATACAATTTTATAGCGTAGTAAATATTACACGGGTTGTAACAAGTTAGGTTTAAAGAACTTTATTTTTCATAAAGACTTACAGTCACTTGCAAGAAAACAATATTTAATTGATAGGTAAATCGTCGTTCGTATAATTCATAGGCAGCAGCAACTCCCATTTGTATGTTGTAAGACAGGATTTCTCAAACTTACGCCTCCACGTACCCCTTCGATATTCAAAATTACGAAGAACCCCTTTCATAATTACCTCCTTTTAGAGTAGAATTACAATAAAGGATTAAAGTAATAATCGGAAGGGATATTAGATATTTGATATTAATAAATAACACATTTGGGTTTGTTCTAAGACTTTTACATTTAACTATTGAATGTGCGCCATAATCTAAATAGCCGTCATTACGTTTAATTGTTGCGTACCCCCTTTCGATTACCATGCGTACTAAGGGGTACGCGTACCCCACATTAAGAAACTCTGTTGTAAGTGAAGAACTCTTTGTTCAACTCCGGAAGCACCACCGCCACACCTATTTCTAGCTAATCATAGCTGTATTAAGCGTTACTGTGTCCAGGCTTGAGGTGTGAGGTAAGTATTTTTTTTTTTTTAATAAAGAGGTCGAGCACAGATGCGTTGCTACTCCCGAGGACTGAGATGGTCGCCTCATAAAGTGAGTCGGCAACCACACGCGTTGTTAAGACCGTCTTCTCAGACAATGTTACGGGACAACTCTGATAGTAAAACAATTTGTAGGTAGCCTTCACGTCTGTATTGTAAAGCCTACGAATATTTTGTTATGGTTGATGTAATGCTAAAATGTCTTATTTATTGAAAGTCTGTTCTATGAACACATACAACAACATATACTTCAAGCGTTCCGTAATTCGATTCTTATATAAAAGCCTTTTCCTCAAGCTAAACATTGCGAGTTCGTTCATGGTTCTTTTGATGAATATTCAAAATACCAGTAAGCCAGTAATAGGGTCGGCGGTGGTGTCTCCAGAGACCGGAGAGAGAGTCCTTAAAATGTTTAAGTCCCATCGCTCAGTATCATTGCGTGATAAATCCTCGTCTATCTTTTGATTTTTCATAATACTTATGTTATAAGCCAGTAATAGGTATGATGATTGTGTTCCTATTCTGGTATTTATGAAAATGTTTAAGGACCATCGTTTTAAGTATCATTGCGAGATAAATACTCGTCTATCTTTTTATTTTTTAAATACTTATGTTATAAGTCAGTCAACGTTGTATCGGCATACGGACACGGTCTTTAAAAAAAAAACATTTAAGTAATTCCTATTGCTTAATATCATTGCAAGATAAATACTCGTCCATCTTTTGATTTTTCAAAATACCTATGTTAAAAGCCAGTAATAAGTGTGGCCGTGACGTCTCCAAGAATGGTGTTAAAATGTTCAATTATCCCATTGATCAGTATCAACGACGAGAACGGTCGTCAGCTGGTGCGCGGAGCACTGGGCACTTTGGACGCCCGCGCAGCTCGTGCCGCGGCGCCACTGGCCGCGCGAGCTCGCCCGCCACTTCGTAAAGCCGTGTTCCATCTCGCTTGGTCCCCGGACACGCTGCCCACTGGACAGGTATGTAAACATATTACAGCAGCCTTAATGCGAGTTTATTACGTTCCCGTCATTACAAAGTTCAATGCAAGGTATAGCCGAAATAGAAAACGGAAACCTACAATGTACATACAATGTACGGACAATGTATAACGTATGTACATACATACAATATCACATTGTATGGGCTATAACATACACAATAGTTGATTTTAGAAAACCTAATAAACTCATACTAAGATATACACAATACTGTGTATTGTGGTCGTTTTTATCATGGGCATAGTGAATATTTTTACGTTTATTGTCATCATTTTATTACATCAAATACTTACAAGATCTTATGTAGTTACGATCTATATTGATTATGATTGCTAGGAATAGTAGTAGGTACAACCCCATGTATATAAACTAATGTAGAATTCAAGCACTACCATAATGGATATAGTTTCATGAGTTTCAATGAAATTCCGATCTAATAAATCTCATAATTGGGGAATTAATTTTTATTATTTGTGATTTTAATTTTACAATTACTGTTTTTTTTTGTCGATAATATTTGTGACAAATAAAGTAAACTAGACTCATTAATAATAATATTATTTTTTAATTTGCGTATTTTTTCTTATTAGTACATTAATTTAATTAATAACATGCATTTAATTTAAACCATATAATTTTAATAAAAATCAACGTACATAGTTCCGAAATATTAATAACTTTTAAGCGCTTATAAACAAGCAGTGTCAGTTATGACTTATTATGCAGATTATATATAAGTAAAGGCTGTCCACCCTAACTTTTCCGGCTTCTATAACGGTTAACGTTTTTCATGAAAATGCTTCCTTTTCCAAGCACGTTCAATAATTTTTGCCTAATCATCTAAAAGCCTACGTCGCGAGCCGTAGCAATCTTGAAGCATAATACTATTATTGGAAGTACTTAGCTTTTTCCTTTAGATTTTTATTATACGCCAAATTTATGAAATTCATGTGAGCTCGACCATGTATGTTTATATTTCTCCTTCTATTTGTTGGCTATATTTTATTATAGAGAATTTCTGATGGGTTGGATTAATAAATTGAAATTACATCAACAATAGGTATAGTATGTTTATAGTTCATAATTCATTATCATTAAGAACTACTCTGACTCACAGTGTTTTCCGGGTTCCATCGCCGGCCTGACTGGTCTTAATGTTGAATTTAGATGTTCGTTCTGGGTTTGGTTGTTTGTGTATTCGTTTTTGTGTGTGGCACCCATGATACGAGAAAATCGTAGTGTGGGGCTATGAGTGTAGAAAGTGTTTTTTACCCGACTGCGTCAGAAAGAGGATAATGTTTTTGGAGTGTATGAATGTATGTTTGTTCGTATGTATGTCCATTTCTTTGGCACGCGCTACAGCCGAAACGGTTTGACGGATTGTGACGTATGACATATCATTACACAGTCGTCTCAGTTTGCAGAGTGACATAGGCTATATATTTTTTAAAATGGCGCCAAGAAATAGAAGAAAAGGGGGGGAGGGACGATTTTTCTACTATTACGACAATATGGGAATCAAATAAAAGCTAGTAAATAGACCAATCTAAAAATATATATGTTATAATACTTCTACTTGACTATTTTGACAAAAATTCATTAAAATTTAATGTTTTATGTAGTAAAGCTAATGTTTTTAACGATGTTATTAGTTTTGTATCTTGAAATCTCAATTGCGAAATTATGATGAAATTATTAAAATCGAAATCAAATCGATTTCACGAAATTGTATTAACTAAGTTGAGTTTATTAATAAATTATAATATTTTTTTAAAATAATTAAATAATAATAAATGTATCCCGCTACGCAATGCTTTTTCATAGAGCAAGTCGATTCAGAAATTTATTTTACATTGACCAATATAATCTGTATTTATGTTTTAAATAAAAATAATCTTTGATTAAAAACAGGCCATAACTCCCCTGCTGGAGTTTTTGGACCAGCACCTCTCTTCGCTCAACACTTGGCTGCTTCCACGTGCGTTTACCCGTGCGTTGGCTGGATGCTGGAGCGCTGTGCTCAAGGAGATGGCCACTCAAGCTGATTCCGGTGGTCCAGAAAAGCCAAGAGTCTACCACGACAGACTAAGGGAAGCTCTCGACCTCCTTGCTGAATTTATTCATGCTGAAGGAAAAGGTAAGATTTTCAGAATACCACCATTATCACAACTTTGAAGCATTTGAAGGAAATTATACATTTTCGCAAAAGTCGGTAAATATCAGTAAATGACCCTATATTATGTTACTAATAAGTGAAATGTTTGTGTATTAATTCTCAATAAACTCCTAACAATTTTAAACTCGCGTAACAAAGGCCAACCGGAGCAAAACTATTTAACTAAGCGCCCATTCCAATATGTACCTAACACATTCCTGGTTGCGAAGTATTTTAAATATCCGTGTTATTACGAGTAAGTGACTGCGAGAATATTGACACCATGCTGGTGTGCAGGAACGTAATGGCAGCTTTACATTCCTGCGACTATTCTCACTCATTTTTACCGAGTTCCAGAAGGACGACGTCATGCTTTTTTTATAATATAGAAGTAAACGAGCATGCAGTCCACCTAAGACATCTGTAATCAATTCCAGATAAGATCATATCCTTACCTCAGATTAGCCACAAATGCATTGCTACCCTTGAGTACTTAGATAGAACGCCTAGGATAAGTATATTTCCCCATACAACAGACGTATTTTTTGCCGTTTTACGGCACGGAACCCTTCGTGCGCAAGCCCGACTCGCACTTGGCCGGTTTTATTTTACGTTACATGAGATCAAGCGAGCAAAAAAGCAAGTAAAACTGAAAACAAATATAGATGAATGTACTGCTCCCATTTACATTCGCATATACCCTGGCTCGTGGTATCAAATCAAATAATTTATTTGCCCAAAGTTGAGTAGTTACATAATTATTAGGTCTTCAATGATCATTTAACTTTAGCCACAATGTGGCATGCAAATTTAGTTATTAAGTATTAAAATAATCATTACAAATATTAGATACATATTATCATGTCACTTAATCTAAATACCTATACATAATAATAAAATATAACAATAGATACAATAATCATAACTAAATGTCAGTCAGGACTTTCCGTTTACAAATTCATAAATCTCATAAAAACAATGGTCAATTAAGCGCTGTTTCATTTATATTTTAAATTTATTAATCTTGCCGAGTGTGTACAACTGCCATAAAACTGTTGTTTGTGCAGGTTTGCCGATGAGCGAGGTTCACAGCGCGGAATGGTCGCGTGTGGAGCAAAGGCTGCAATACCACCAAGCTGGCACCGAGCAACTGCTCGAGCTGTGGCTGGCTGAGCGAGTCGCCGAGCAAGCGCGCACGCCGATGCCGTCGCCGTACGGTTCTATACTCGTTCGGTAAGTAAATTATGACGTTAAAAGCTGGCCAATATTCTCGAAGACTCGAAAGGAGATTCTCATAATAATCACAAAATATCACATTGGGGAGGGGGGGGGGAAGCAAAT
>DWNE01010890.1:0-10104 GCA_018249875.1 Cecropterus toxeus
ATATTTAATAAGTGTGGTGAAGTTACGCGAGTCAATGAAACAAATATTTTTTTAAAGTGCGGCGAAGTTACGCGGCACGATGCAATACATATGTTTTAAATTGGGATGAAGTTACTCGGGTCGATGTAACACATATTTTTAAATGGATGAAGTGATGCGGGTCGATGTAACATATATTTTTTTGAATTGGGAGATGCTGCGCGAGTCGGTTACACACACACTTATTATTACGATTATGTGCTTTTAGGATTCAAATAAATTTGTTGTTGAATTTGTGTATATAACTTTAATGCCTGTTGGTATGATTTATATTATTGTTAATAAAGAATTATTCTTTTTATTGACACTTTACTTATTATACAAACAACAATTACACAACTACAAGATTTAATATAAGTAGTTTACTACTTAAAACCGTTTGAGGATTCAACATAGAACTGCGTGTATCGAAGTGGCAGCGTTTACGGGTAGTGAATATTAAGCTCAAATTGTTTACTAGCAAAACTTCAAATTTCTGTAAAAAAGGCGCCTGTTTTTTGATTATAAACACGGTGACAAGGGACGTGACAGCGAACAAATTGCTCGCAGAATTCCGGTCACGTCTTCCTAACGCTCTATAAATAACATTTGCTTTCGTGAAATGTAAAAATGCGAAGTAACGTACACTCTTTAAAAACATTATTATTATATAATGGCAGAGTATAATTAAGAGTTTCATTACGTATATTTAATTAAGCGATGAGATAAAAAAAACGATTCCACATTAAAGTGTGTTATTGGATATCCAATATTCAGTTTTAAGAAAATTTGATATTAAATATATTTGGTAAGAGTTTATATAACGGCATGTACATGTTTTTTAATTCTATAATTGTGAAAATTCTACATTAAATAAAGGTGGTAGAACTTAAATAACAGCATGTAGTTTTTGGTTACGGGTTGTGGTGTTGTTGAAATGTCATATTAAACTATTTAGGCTTTAATAAACCAAGCCATATGCTAAAAAGATTAAATATACATATATGGTTCAGTCATTTAGACTTTGTCCATAGTTCACCGGCTTGATGTCAGATTAGTAGACGATAATATTTTATTTGTGACTTTTTTTTTGAAACAGTTAAGACATGTCAGTGCTTTTTTCTATATTTATCTTCACTGTGAATAATATTACAATAGCTAACATAACTGCGAAAATACATGGGCGCGTGCGTAGATTTGAATCTTGAAACTTCCGTAAAACGGTGAAATACCAATCCCCTACAAATATCAATCACTATTCGCACCATAAATGTTAATCTTACGTCAAAAAGATCTTCAGATTTTTTTGCTTTTAAATACGAGGTTATTCATATAAAACAAACTAAAAGGATGTTTCATAATGTTACTCCATAAAGCCATTGTCGCGTATAATTGCGGTTTAAGACTAGTTTACGTTGAAACAGTTTCATCTCTACGGTTTATTTAGAGTTGTAGCAACTTTAATATTTAAGTAAATTTTAATGTAAGAGTAGAGTATGTTTATTTACGACAGCTGAACTAAAAGGAGACTTTACGTTTATCAACCTCTGTTACGCTTAGTTACAATAGTATATTCACACACACACACACAGGCACATATTTTAAAATATAAGATAAGATAAAATAAGATAAAATCAATTTCCTTCTGAGGTGTTCCAGAAATACTATGCACGGAGCATTACAAGAAACGGTTTAAAAGTAGTTTTTCTTGAAACTCTGGTATTGCAAATATGGATCAAATAATCGTAAACAATCACTCGTTATTGCCATTTTTGATATTTTAGTAGTCGATTCGATTTGCTATCGAAATAGGACAGGACTATTACGTGATGTAGACCAACAGAACATAGCTCTTGACATCTGATGGATTTACATTTCTGTTCTGGGTCTGGGTGTGTATTCGTCTTTGTGTGTCCATGGCACCCACGACACGGGAGAAAATCCCAGTGTGGGGCTATAAGTGTAGAAAGCGTTAATTATTTTATTTAGGTATAATAACGTACCACAGACAAGAATAGCGTATATTATAATATGTAGATGTTTGTTGGCATAAATTGACAAATACGATTTATGATGAAAAAGATAGTATACCACATTTAGAGAAGTAGGATAGATTACTTAATAACAATAGAATATTCTAGAATACGGCACCTCTAGACCACCGTAATCTAGAATGATACGTTTTATGAAGCACTTTTAAAACCGGAAATGAAACGTGAGCGAAATATATGTATATAGTATAGAAATCGTAAATAACAATGTATTAGTTCAATATTCACATTGTGTGTTTGTTTCCTGTTGTCAAGTCTCAACTCGTGCCTTTGATAAAGTCGCTCCGGAAGTAAGTAGAACGCACCGTGCGGTCTATTACTGTTCCATTGGTAGCGTCGATAGAGGAGAACGGGGAAAATGGGACAGCCTTTGTTACGAAAAATATGGCTGATAAAAAAGGCCAAGTTTTAAAAGCGGGGAAAATGCGGTAAGCTTTTGTTGCGATAATAAAAAATAAACAAAAACGCCTTAGTTAATCTGTCGAACGCCTTTTCCTTTTCTTATCAGACTGAAGTAGCGAACGAGCATGCATTCCATCTGATGGTAAGTGGTCACTGCCGCCAATAGACATCTGTAAACAACTTCATACAGAACACGTGTTCTGACAGAACATCTGAAATCGATCAAAGATGCGTTGCTCCTCCCGAGGACTAGGATGTTTGCTCAAAACCAAGTGAACCGGCAACCACACCCTTCCACACACAAACAAGAAGTGCTTCGGTCGAACTTCACTGGTTCTACCAACTGGCAACCCAGGTAATCGCTTTTCCCCTACCCTGCAGCTGAGCTTATTGCAACATGTGTTAGAGAGGCCAAAAAATATAGCGCGTCGTAAATAAGGTTTCACTTTTAAAAATCCACTAAACATACAAAGATGGTCATTCGTGATTATATATTCGAGAGAGGAAAATGCGCTAAGCTTTTGTTGTAACAATACATATGCGGATGATAACGAAAAAACGACGGTTTGTTAAGCTTACACTTTCACGTACAAAATTAAACCCGAAATAAAACATTTTGTTTATCTGATTGCTTATTTTAACCGAGTTCAAAAAAGGAGGTTATTTTTAACCGACTTCAAAAGCGGTTGAACCGTTATAGCTAGACACTTGAAATTTTAACAGATGATGTATTTCTGTTGCTGCTAAAACAACAAATACTAAAAACAGAATAAAATAAACATTTGAAAAGGGCTGCCATGCAAAACGTGATTTTTTTTGCCGTTTCTTATATAGGAAGGTACGGAACCCTTTGTGCGCCAGTCTGGCTCGCGCTTGGCCGGTTATTATTGTAGTTTTTACGTGTGAATAGGTGGTAATTCGCATTCCCCACGGACGAATTCGCGAGCAGCAACTTATTTCGAATAAAAATAAACTTGGGTCGGCCTTTTTTATCAACCTACTATTATGCCCAAACCCTATTGTGATAAGGTTATTACAAAACAAAGGACACCAACACAATGAACATTTGGCCAACCTTGGCACAATTCACTGCAATATTGACCCGGATTTTTTCAGCTGACCTGCGTTACTATATCGACGTATAGGTACCAATATTTGGAGTGCATGTCTATTCAACCTTATTCAATGGGCACGGTTGTCTCGGATATGAAATACCAATACCGACTGAGTTTATTTTTCCTCTTAAGCTTTTCACTATGGGAAATATCCCCGGATATAAGTTATATGACATCGTCCTATTCACACTAGGAGATATATGTTTTCGATTAGTTTAGTTGCCAGCTGAGTTTGTAAGGATTAGGGTATATAATAATTATCAACTTTTATCTTGAACGTGTTATACTTGTTACACGTTTTTTTATACATTATATATAAGTATTAAAAAAGCATGCTGCGCACTTGATAGTGCGGTACAGATACCTGCGTTGCTAACTACTAAGTTCTTAAAGTAGAACACAACGATGCGAAAAGGCATAATTAATTGGGATCGATGTGCAATATCAGTCCCATCATACGAGTATTTGAATTTACTAACGGTTTCGTAACATGCCTTGCATGAAAGTCGGTGATCACTGAACATTATTGAGTCTATTACTACTACATAAAACAGAAGCGTAGTTAAAAATCATGTTAAATGAGATTTTCTCTATCTTACGTACATAAAACGCTGTTTAAAGGTACTAAAGCTTTATTGAACCAAGGTCTTAGCAATAGAGACGCCCATTTAGTGTAGAGTTACGCGTAACACATTTATGAAGCCATGAACACGACTTGGTAACCCTACGTCTAATAGAGTCTCGTTGATAGAATTTTAAAAACTTCTTGAAGGTATCGCTATTTGTTAAGATCCAGTTTAAGTTAACTTTATAACACCAATTTGTAAAAAAATCTATAGTAAACTTTATATTTAAAAGTTATTGAGATTATATTTAAAGCTCATTATGGATGTGTTGCCACTCTCGAGGACTACATATGTAGGCATGACCATATATGTAGGCATTCATACCCTTCCCGAAACTCAGAACTGCTTCACGCTAGAAGTAGATATAACGGTTGCACCTTTCGGTCGAACCATACCGGTTCTACCACCTTATATTATGATATTAATTCCATTTATGTGAAATAATATTGCTTAAGCAGGCGAGCTTAACTTAAAAGAAGACGAACTGATGTTTATCTTTTATTAACTAAACTATTTAATTGTACAAGGTTTAAAATATTTATAGTTCTTTATCTCTATAGTTCGTCCACGTTTTCAATAAAGCGCAGCGTGTCGGTGAACAAAATTGGACGAAACAGCTGAAGTTACACTTATACGACCGCTAACAGCCTACCGAGCTTCGTTTGAAATTCCAATATCGTTTACTACGTATAACGACTATAAAAACACGCGTAGTGGAAGATACCATATCCAAATACCTATTATACACTTATATTATATGCACACAATTTTACTGTAGTCGACTATTATTGGGATCATTAAAAGTATTTTATGTAGAAAAAACGAAGTTCACTAACAATAGTTTTGATGTGCTTTGTGTAGACTACATGCAATATAGTATAACTATTAAATTTATTAATGTTTAGTACTCTTAATTATTTAAAAGTAAAAATGATAAATGAAACTTTACAGTAACTAATTTATTGATGATTAAAAAAGTCTAGGATACCTTAATCTAGTCAATATATGCCTAATACTAATTATTGATCTTGACTACTTCGCGATTGAGTAGGAGAATACAGTAAAGTGTCAACCGGATATTTTGTAACTGTCCGTTCCATGTTAAAGGTATGCAACAATCGGTTTTTTAGCATTTTTAACTCTCCTCTCCTCCTTGATGATAAATGATGAGGTTTTACACTAACTCCCCCCCAACTAAAAATGCGTGTATACTTTAAGTACCTACAAGAAACAACGTATTTTATTATTAATTACTTATAGGTTGAAAGGACAATGTAATTTTAGTTTAAACAGATCGAGAATATAAATACCTCTAATATCTTCCTACCCCACTTTATGATATTTCGTTATTTTTACCGAACCCCTTACCCCCTTTGGAGCTTGACGTGCTTGACGGACGGCCCTTGATAATAGCATATAAAGACTTTAATAATATTCAAAAAATGCTTTTCATTAGCTCATTTTAAAATGTTGGGAGGTAAACAATATTTGTTTGTAAAAGACAAATATAAACACGATACTTGTCCACGTTTCCAATAAAACGCGTTGCGAGTGTAAACAGTGGCCCAGTACGAGTTTATTACGATTCTTCAAAACAATCATTGTTGATGTTTTCCCATTGCACTTTAAACATTGCACATTATATACATGTTTTCGTTTTTGACTATTTCTTGCAACGTAAAGTACGTAATGATGGGCGAAAACGAAAAGAAATTAGGGAAAAATGCATTACAATACACGTACTTTTGCAACCTAAAAGCTTTTTGCTTAAAAATTTAACATTACCTTTAATGTGTTTGCATAATTATATTTCATTAGAAAAAAGCAAGTGCTCTTGTGTATACTCACGCTCTTAACTTTATGCACAGAAAAGAAACAAAATCCAAATACGTATTTTAGTAAAGTAACTTAATGTTTCTTTTTCATTTTAATTCAATTAGCAAGAGTGGAATTGTCGAAACTTAACGTTCCTTCTGTAGGTTGTGATGCTTACAGTGTCATGCCTTGATGGTTAATACATTATTAACCAACTTATCCAGTGCAGGGTTTGGCCGAAAATGAGAGCGTACACGTGCAATATCATTTGCAGTGATGACTGCCCACGTAAACAGTGATGATTTTAAATAAATCTAACAAACGTTAAAAACTAAGTTTTTTATTTGAAGTTATAGAAATTTCTCAGGCATAACTTCTACACGTTCTTGTCACTATGACATAAAGTGATAACTAATTTCTAATGCGATATTTTTGAAACTACTTCTCGAAAAGTACGCGTCTTGAATACAAATGGAACAAACTATTCGAACTAAATATAGCGGAGATATAACGATTCGTAGATCTGAATATTTATTGAAGATGGCAGAGTTATTTGTAGTTCGACTGCAATTGCAGCATGATAATTGCAATATTACGTTCTGCTGTGTTTTGTAATTTAATCCTCAAAGGTCCGTTCCTGTGGCCGTCAGTGTGGGTCTAATATGCAATAATATAATTAGATACTGGGCAACAGTGACCATTTTTCACTAATATTTCAGTCATGTTTGGTACTTCTCTAGGATAATGTTGTTCTTCAATTTAGTTATTATAAGATTGACGTAACTAACGAACATGCGTTTTACCCGATGGTAAGGTCTGCCGGTCATAGACTTCTTTACATTTATTTAGTTCAGATCTCGACCAAAGTCTGCAACAAATAACACCGGTGAGCGGTGAACCTACTGAGGGAATTGTCCAGGCAAGGAACACTCTTCCACCGAAACGCAAGGATTGCATCACGCTGTGGAACTCATTTGGTCGAACGATACTGGTTCTACCGCCTATAAACATAATATAAGATTATTTATTTTGTTTTTATAAACATTTTGTAGGAACCTTTTTTTAGAGTATATTAATATTTTTGGGCATTACTAAATGAATGAATAATTTAAATACATTTGCATAATGGACGCCTAGGCAGAAAGTAATGGACTCCTGGAATGACCGAATTAATTATGTTAATTCAAAAATATATTACCGTTACTGGCCTTTTGAGAATGATATTACGACCTGTGTCCTCGTGATGTAAAACATTTCAATCTAGATTATGTAACTATTATACAGAAAAATTAAGTAAAATATAAATTCAGCAAGTGGTTTTCAAATAATTTCATGTGAAAATAAAAACGAGAAAAGAACATTACAAATTGTATAGCAGTTTGTTAACAGGGAGAAAATAAGCGAATTGATTCCTAAGAGATGTATGGCTTATTACTTATGTTTTTGTTTATTTTATGTATGACTTTAAACTAATATTATCGTGGAATTGATCCATTTCAACATATAACGGGTACTCACGACATGTGGTGTTTTTATTAATTTCCTTTATGCCGATATATCGACCCATTTGTATTGATTATGGTGAAATTCAAATATCGTTTAATAAATTAAATAAATAAAGTCATTTTCTTTTTATAAATATGAAGTAGCAAATGAGCAAGCAGCCCACCTGATGGTAAGTGGTTACTGCCGCCCATGGACATATATAGCAACTTCATATAGAACAGGGGTTCTATATAAAGTCTATCACAGATGCCTTGCCACTCCCGAGGACTGAGATGGTCGCTTCATATAAAAGTGAGCCGTATATATTTTTATATTTTTATAATATTTTTGTACCAAATACACATTTTAACGATATTTTCATTTCACATAGCGGAAACTTAACAAAACCCCGCAAATATTTTTATTAGTGTTATGTTTACCACCCACGCATATATTTAGCTACGTAACTCACGAAGTAAAATTCCATTTCCATTTGTTACAGGCAGCGACGAGGCGGGGAGCAAGTCAGTAAGTACAGGTTCCAACGATTTATTAGACAAGAACACCCACACGAAGTTCTTTACAAAAATATCATTCGTTTCGTGAAGTAAGCGATTTTTTTCAATGAAATGTTACAAAGGTTGTTTTATTTATACTTAGTGTTACGCATTTCTGTGGAAATAGTTATTCTTTATTGGGGGTTAAGGAGTTTTTTAATGGATTGATTCACAAGGTACTTAGTTTATACTTGGTGTTTCACTTTGGGAATAGTGATTCTATACAGCGGATTGATATTACATTACAGGTCTGCGATTTGATACGGATACAGAGACATGAGACAAAATACTAAAAAGTAAAAAACCTGATTTGCCTGCTAAACCAAAATAACTATTTAAATACCAGATTTAAAACATTTTATTTTTTTATCATGTTGATTTAACTAAATACTACTATTTTACTCGAATCTAGCCTTTGATGTGGTAAGCAGATCAGCAGTTATGGGATAAGACCATTCTCATGCTAAATGGCCACTGTAGGCAATGTATATCATATAGAACTGGTGTTCTAAGTTGGTCAATTTGCTATTTTAGGTGGTGACTTGAAATATGTGTCATTTTAATACCTTTCTCCTTCAAATGCAGTAAAACTTAACACTACTGTTTCATTAGGAATAGATGTTCCGGTTTTATATTCGGAGTTTAACTACGAAGGGTTTTTTATTTTCCTTGAATGTAATTGCATTTTAAAAATTCGATTTGCAGTGATATCATTGTAATAATATCACTCCTTAACATATAAATGTGTTTGGCTACTAAGGCATTAAGTCGAGGAAATGATCAGCAATCTCTTCCTGTCATCTAATTCAGTTACTGCAGTGCGGTGACTACCCTAAGGAATTTGCGCTGGTAGTTCGTAGACTTTTTTATGAGTGAGGAAATAACTGTCTGAATTCTGTAATCGTCTAGTAAATTATTATTTTTGATTTTCATTTTACTTTGAAATAATCGAACACACTCATGAACAAACACATGAAACATTCAAACTCTTTAAATTACTTTCTTGTAGTATTTTGTGTGGCCGTGTAAAGCCATTAGTGCTGAAGTCCGCCTCGCTTTTAGTCGGATTTTATACTTAAATAGTCATGTAGTTTTGTAAAAAGCATTTTCACTCAGAAATAGGCTTAGGCCTCAAAGACATGCACTTAACAGGTTACCTCGGAGATTTTATAAATACCAGCCAGCTTTCAGCCTTTCACATTACATTTTTCTAGTAGGAGTTTTCAGGTTTTATAATAAAAGGCTCATATTTTTTTAGTAATAAAAGTACCAAGTTGAGCAACAAATATGGCGAGAAAATCGATTCGTATGTCTTGTGAAGTTATTGGCGAGTTAAAATGACAGTTAGTAGTTATGACAGTTCTGTAAAAACGTTCTCAAAGGTTTATGGTGTAGGAAAGTTTGCCAATCCACACTTAGTGTATAGGATATTAGTGTATGATTATAGGCCTGCCAAGGTAAGTTTTTTAAGTTCTGCCTGCTTAGGTATTTGCCAAAAAAAATCTGGCGTAGTAATAGTTACAGGTGGCAATATATGTATATAAATACCTACCTCCGTCTTTAGTGTATAAATACTTGGCCACCGGTCAGCCTATTGCACTTTACACTTCTCCAAAATTTATTATACGTACCGGAAAACAACATCAACCGAGCAGATACAGCAAGAAACTTGACGATAGAAATGATGTCACATCCCTATGTAACGAAGAGTTCTATATTGTAATACAGGAATCATATTCTATTACTGCCCTTCGACGTAGCCACTAATTGCTTGTAACTGGGTCAATAGTGTTGTTTACGTTTATTTATAGAACCGTTTAGGGTGAAGATCTATTAAAGCCTTGATTCCAATTAAACTTCGTTAATGGGATTTATTGTATTGAATTGTTTTGATTTCAATCTATTTAGTCTTTAAAGTTCGTTAAGCTTGACAAAATTTTCGATGATTAGGTTTTTTAAGGTGGTAGAACCAATGTAGTTCGACCGGGGAAGTACCACCGCCACACCTATTTCTTGCGTGAAGCAGTTCTTGCGT
>DWNE01010891.1:0-10103 GCA_018249875.1 Cecropterus toxeus
ACAGAAATCTAAACTCATCATTCAGATGTCTGTCTGGCCCTGCATCGAACCCGGGAGCCACTGCGCGTTAGATCGGTATGGTGACCGCTCCGCCACGCGGGTCGTCGATGTACTTGTATGGTATGATTGTACGTAAAAGAC
Organism: Cecropterus toxeus; assembly: GCA_018249875.1. Classification (NCBI taxonomy): domain Eukaryota; kingdom Metazoa; phylum Arthropoda; class Insecta; order Lepidoptera; family Hesperiidae; genus Cecropterus; species Cecropterus toxeus. The sequence goes on from DWNE01010891.1 coordinate 142, forward strand.
GTAATGTTTTTTCAACAAGTATATTGAATATTTTCTTCCTCAAATAACAGATGTCAACATCCATCCAACGTCAACCATTATGGAGAGAGAATAATAGGCACCCGATATACCTACTTATTATATAAAGGACCCTTTGACGTTGACGCAAGTTCACTGAAAAACCTTTACATTAATGGTAAACAATGAACTGAACAATATACCGCAGGATACAATATAACAGGATAAAAATATAACAAAAGGGTTGATTCACGTAATTAGGAACGTGCTTAAGAAATACTTTTTCTTCTTCCCCGTCACTAAAAACAAAATTGATTGCGAAACAGAGTAAAACATTGGTAGAAAGAAGCCCTCTCAGGACCACCCACACTTAAACGTGCGACGTAACCGTAAAATGGTTTGGTAAACAAATTAATTTCCTGTTTATGTTCAACTCCTTTCAACAGTTTATGAAGAAATTTTGCAACACATTTTTCCTTTCCTAGATTACGTAAAATGATCAAGAATATCTATTTACGTAAAATGATCAACGGTAAAACAAAGCTTGTCCTTGAACTAGGGATGGAAAATGATCGGTTGGAAGCAAAGCTTACCCTTGGATGCACCCCTGCTTGTGTACAAAATCGATGTGGATACGAAAATGTGGGCCGTGAACATCTCCGAGTGCGAGAGAAAGTAAAGTTGAGATTAGGTATCGAACTTGTTAACTCAAATAAATTTTTGAGCTGGTTTATAAAATTGTTCCAAAACAAAGTTAAGTATCATTTTTTGATTGCCTAATTATCATTTCTAGGACGAACACTAGATTCTTTGGTATTTTCAAAAATGTTAATCAATGCAAAATTTTATTTATTGATGTTATGACACCCATCAACTCTTTTGGATTTCAAAAATCATGTCAAAAACTTATTACATTATGTTACGAGTAGAGCCCATTTTTGCGCGAAATCCTGGGAATAGTACCTAATAGATCAGCTGACCACTGATCTCTGTATAATTTTATATTTAAAACAGAGTGTGCTTGAACTTTTTACAAAATTGGTTCAGACATTTCTAGTTAGTTCTTTTATATGTAAATAGTTTTATAATTTTTGGTATACCTCAAATAAATTATCAGCCTCCCAAATTATTGCAATTTATAATAACGTCCAAAGTTTTAAAACGCTTCTTTAAAAACATTTTTAATTATTCCTGAACATGGAGAACTAACATCGAATTCGAGACTCTGCCTCTGACCGAATTTATTTATTCGAGTAGGTATACTTAAAGATAAAAAGTTATTCAACATTACTCACGCAGATTATTGCCGATGTCAAATTTTATATTCTAAGGTTTTGCCTCGTGATCAATGAAATCGCAAATCTTGTAAGTATAACAAGGTTGAACGGGGAAACGAACTTTCAAAGTCGAAGTTCGGTCAATGTCCTCTTACGTCATTTTACGATTGTAACATATTCGTCTACGTAATTCGAAGGGTGGGTAGTGTATCCCAAAAATTTGTCTTATCTGGACAGTCCTGGTATTTAACCGTTCCTATTACAATATCCATTTCATGCTATAGGCATTTTATTTGTTATAAGATCGAGCATGCAGTACAATAAGAGGCCTTTGCTGTCCATAGACATCTGTAATCGACTCCAGAACATGCATTATCATTTCCGAAGCTAAAAATGTTCGTTTATCATGTAAGTTGACCAGAATTTATGCACAAATGTTTACGCTTCGTTGTGGAGATGGTACATCTACTGTCGACCTATAATCTACCATGTATTCATTACAGAGATAATAACCAAATACACCTGACACATGACCTCATTTACATACATATCACAGACTTATTTTTCTCTACTTAACATAATGTCTGCTTTGTATTATATAATGTAATATTTGACACAAAACGCAATTATACGGCCATAAGCGAGTTGGACTCGCGCACCAATGGTTCCGTATCATAAATCTCAAAAAAACGGCATTAACATCACGTTTGTCGTATGGGAGCCTTTAAATATTAATATCAAACTGTTTATAGTATTTGTTGTTACAGCGACAACATAAATACATCATCTGTGAAAATGACAACTGTCTAGCTACCACGGTTCATGAGATATAGCTTGGTGACAGACGGACGGACAGACGGATAGCGATATCTCAGTAATAGGGTTCCGTTTTTATCCTTTGGGTACGGACCTTAAAAAAGAGTTGAACCCTTTTTTTCAAAATAACTTTATGTCGGATGAACGGTAAAATCTCTATTTAAAAAGAAATTAAGATGCGGTAAATTATTTCATTAGTCTACCAATTCGCACTTGGCCAGCGCGGTGGACTATGGCCTAAAAACTCTCTCACTCTGAGAGAAGACCCGTGCCCAGCAGTGGGACAATAATGGGTTGACGAACGAACAGTATAATTAAATTATTATCCTTTCATGTTTCTAGCTTTAGTATTCCACTTAATATATTTACTCAGAAAGATTTTTGATAGAATCTAGACTAAAAAGTAGTTAAAAATAGTTTTATTTTGCAGTATGTTCTATGCAATGTCCGGGCAATGAAATGAAATGTCTTTATTTTTTGTATAGGCCTACGGGAGTACTTACAAATTGTCATTTACAGTATTTTTTTCTTATATTACCACCGGATCGGAAACTCGGAAGCAATAGCTAGTATATAACTATATATAAACATACGTATCACGTACAAACAATGATTACTTTTCATTTTAGGAGAAATATGATACGTAAATCGATTACTGGAAACTAAAAAAATATTTCCGTCCTCGCTTCGCTCTACCTGGATACATGGATTAAAATTACCGGCGCTGTCCTTTTGTTACATAACCAGGGGTACATTCTTGCTACCTCACAAAGTTAACAGGAATTAATTAGTAAAATTATGTCGACATATTTAAACGTTAACTGAATTTTGAGATTCTAATACGGTTGTTTTATATGAATATCATGCATTAGGAATTTATCTTTTATCTAATTGCGTTTATCTTGTTATCTTTTGAAGGGAACGTGCCGATCGAACCGAGAGAAGTTATTATTTTATGTGCATGTCAGAATGGTTTTGGAACTAGGTAATAATTTTCATAGTTTATAGACTCAGTGAGTCACTAAGTGACTGAGTCAAAATATAGCAGATATTTACCGCCTGCGATGCAAGCCTTTGTTGCGTTCAAGATGTCTGTAATAAATTTTAAGTATATACCCATATAAATTGAAATGAAAATTTCTAGTGTTTGTACATAGTACTCGTTTACAAGAAATAAAAGCGTTTTAGGGGACTAAGAATAAGTAAAAATAGAAATTTGTATTTTTAGTGTTTTACTCAGTTTGTGTTTGTTCGCATCAAACTGAATCTACGCAATTTTATTTAATATTGAGTATTAGTATAGATTATTGGTGAGAGTATTAGTATTAGTATAGATTTAACATATGTTTTTTGTTTTAATAAAATCCATTAACTCTATGAAAAACAAAGTTGTTTTAGTTTTGAACGTTGGTGACACCACAGGGTACTTCTTTAAAATAAGATATATAACTAATTCAGATTGACAGGATATAACAGATCGTAGAGATTTGCGACCGACGACAATCTTTAAGACGTCAAATTACGGTGTATGATGTATGATTCCTAGAAACTTCATATTTTTCAGCACACCTGAGAATACTTAAAAAAAGGTTACCAATGGTGTGTTAAGTTTACTAATTCACACTTGACCAACGTCATGGGATATGATATGATCTCAACCCTTGAGTCTAAGAGAAACCCAAGGTCCAACTGTGGGACAGTAATGGCCTGACGTCGAAACCATATTCAAAGTGTCTTTATGAATCCCAAGAATCAAGGCCTATAATTTAACTAAAGCCGCCATCTTTAAAACTTACCAAACACCGTAGTTAGCTAAACTTGGTACAGCGGTTAACAAGTCAAAGCCTTAACTACTGAACTAACGCGGTCGCAAATTACATTATACTGTGCCTCAACGGTAAGCCAATAACCGCGCCACCGGTAGAGTCGCTCTACAGGCGAGAATACAATAGAGTTTGAAACATGACCCGTGTTGCTTGTATAGATATAATAGAGGTAGAGTTGAACAATGTTACGTTAAAGCTTGAGTATGAGAATGTGTGAAGGGATGTATGTATGTGAATTTGTTTACATGTTTTTATATAACTTCGCCCTGCTATTTCGCTCGCGTTTAAAAAATGTGTCAAATTTTAATTGTAATCGTAATAAGTTTTGATAAAGAAAGTGTATTTTAATGAAAGAAAGATTGAGCCTTATACAATAACAATATATGGACATTAAAATTATTTTTAATCTCTTAAGTTTAATTCAGTAGTTTTGCTTTACGCGATTTTTAACACACATAAACAGACACAAAAATTAAAAAAACCTAGATATTTCTGTAATTATCAGTCCTTGCACCTATATTTGCACATATATGCAATATACATAGAGCTTATTTTTTGATGGATTTTCATGTGTTTTTTTATTAAAGTTCATAGGGAGTTAGATATCTTAATGCTACAACTACATCTTCGAGAATCAACTAGGTTCGTTGAGAAGTGATATGAAAACTGATACTCTGTTGTTCATATATCCCACTCTGCGAGAGATCAAATCTACTTATCAAAGGTTTTTACGTTTATTGTCTCTCGTTACATATTTGTTTACGTCGGTTTTTTTATTATTTTATCCTTTTTTCAATCACTTTTTAGCTGTCGTGGGTTTTGTCTAAATTTTAATTCTGTTACTTGTATGGATGAGAAATGTGGTAGATTTAGATGAAATCCAATCAATCTGAAAGTATTCAGTTGCTAATAAAAACTTTTGCTTGTTGCGTTTAGTATTTTTGGATCTTCCTGTGTACATAGCGTTTGCTATTGACCCTTAAATAATTATCCCTAAGTCACCTTCTTACGACATCCACGGAAAGACAGAGCGGTACTATTTAAAACTGGACACCACATAAATACAAATACACAAGAAGAACCAAAATCTAAATTCTAAATTCATCATTTTGTTACATCACGGCACCCAGTGGCGTTTGGACGTCATATGCAACAATATCCCCTAATGCCGAGTGTTGGGAAGCGGAATCAAAATCCTGCCTCTACGTAATTAGACTGGTTCGGGGTTAGGGACTTACAGCTTAGGGCGTACACACACATAGCGTTCCAAACGTCAAACGCTGAATATTAAAGTTACTAAATTAAAATGTTTTCACAACATGTCAGACAGAATTATAATAATAATAAACTTGTACCCAAAAAAGGAATGAATGAAAATTTACATTTTAAAATACAAAAGGCGGTCTTATCGCTTAACAGCGATTTCTTTCATACAACCTCAAGGGGAAGTCTTCCAATTCGCACTTGACCAGCGCATTAGTCAACGGCCTAAAACTCTCATTTTGACATAAAACCCGGGCCCAGCAAAATACATCCGACCGCCGACCAACAACCCGCATGGTAGAGCGGTCACCATACCGGTCTGTCACGCAGTGGGTCCCGGGTTCGATCCCCAGCCAGACGGAAATGAAAATGATGAGTTTATATTTCTTTTCTGGGTCTGGGTGTTTGTGTATTCGTCTTTGTGTGTCCGTGCCACCCACGACACAGTGTTTTTTTAACATAAACCAGGTCCGCCCAGTTAGAAATCGCCTAACGCCGCAGGGCGGGCGGGCGGTAATTGGGCACGTAGTGGGTCATTTGCATTAACTAGAGAACTGTTTTGCCCACTATTGATTGCTAACTGCCCCTCATGTGTCCAATCTTTGATTTCTGAGAGAACTCTCTCAATCTCTCTCTTTCTCTCTCTCTCTGTGTATGTGCGTGTGTATTTGTGTTTTAAGACAAGATACTGGGGCTAGCTTTTATTGCTATGCAAAAAACAAATTGTTAAAAAAAAAAGATCTTCTCAGTTGTTGTCTTGTTCCGATCTGGTTGTAGTGTAAGAAAAAATATTGTAACTGAAAATTTGTAAGTGCTCCCGTAGGTCTAAGCAAAATAAAGACATTTCATTTATATTATACATATTTATAATGAATATGTAACATCCAAAAGAGAATGAGTAATGTTAAACATTTCTTTGTCCTACTTTTATAATATGAAAATAGTAAATGTGCTTGCAGTCCCTAATTGTAAGCCGCTGCTCGTCATGGACATCTTATGCATTGCTACCCCTAAGGACCAAGTTATAACGCCTCGAATAAGTAGGTATATCCCCTCCCCCTTCAAAGTCCCTTCAAAGCAGAACCCAGCAATGCATAGCACTGTATTAAACAGAAATAGGTAGTAGCAGCATAGTAGAGACACGCGGAACTTTGTTTTATTTTAGTTTTTTTTTTAAACTAAAGGAGAAAGATGTTGCGCAACAAAGCTTGCTACCTAATCAAAAACTACGTAAATATAGAGTTAATCCGAATACACCTGTTCTGTCATACTCTATCCTATCGTTACACATTATATACATGTAAGCGTGATCACTCATGTCGGTATAAATAATTCAGGGGCACAGCCGGACCGGTAATCGGATGCGAATGTTAATCGGTCAATCAGTCGTGCACTGACGTTACGCTCTACCTTGCTCTACAATATGTAGAGATGATTACCTGTTACATTTATGTATATAGAGTCGATTTATTGATTGAATGATTAAAGTCGCAAATGAGCACACAGGTCTAATGGTAAGAGATCAATGCCAATGGACAACTGGAAGCAATATAGATAGAACCTAAGTTCATATAGCACAGGTTCTATCCGAAGTAAATCGCTGATGCGGTATTTTTCCCGGAGACTTTAATGGACGCCGTCTTAGTCGTTGTCTCTGTAACCAAATTGTTATTTCATGTTACACCTTGTGACATAAAATCACAATTTGGATTCTAGGTCTGGCTTTTTTGCCAACAGCTACAAAACAACCAGATCTAGAACAAAATTGAAATTTACAACTTGGATTTCAGGTTTCAAAATAGTATGGTGACTGCCACGCAAGATAAGAACATTAAGACTCTACAAAGAGCCAATATTTTATGAAAAGCGATCAAACATCATGTACTTCGCAAATCACTAATCCACTAAGCTGATTACGCTCTACAAGTAGAGTTAGGCCACATCTCGTCTGCGTCAATAATTCAGTAATGGAGACGGTACGATAATCGGATACAAATGTTAATCGGTCAATTAGTCCTGTGACGTCATAGGGAATTTGAATGGGTTCACTGACATGAGGTTTCGTGTAAATCATTTATCTGGATGTATTACCTACTTTGTCCATCTATTCAGTTATTTATGTCTACCAATTCGCACTTGGCCAGCGCGGTGGACTATGGCCTGAAACTTTCTGAATCTGAGAGAAGACCTGTGCCCAGCAGTGGGACAATAATGGGTTGACGACAACACGCAGGTGTTGTCGTCAACGTCAACGTTAGTTGATTTTGTCTTATAAAAGGGAAAGTATTATAATTATTACAAACAATGAATAACGCTTTCTAAACTTACCCACATTGACATTTGCTTTAGTTGTGGGTACCATGAGTACAGACAAAAACAAATACACATACACCGAGACCCATGAAGAAATCTGTATTTATCATTCACATGTCAGGCCGGGATCGAACCCATTGCATGCCAGATCGGTATGGTGAACGCTCAGCCTCGCGGGTTATCACTATTACGAACAACCTGAAGAAGCAAACTATCTTGTTATCTATCTGAATGGTAAGTCGCCACTACCACAAAGAACTGAAGACAGACCAAAAAGGTTTGGTACCCCTGAAGAAAAAGTTCAAAACACATTTTTATTAATATGAAGCAGCAAACGAGCAGCCCACCTGATGGTAAGTGGTTATTGCCCATGGACATTTGTAAGCAACTTCATATAGAACAGGGGTTCTATATGAAGTCGACCACAGATGCAACCACACCTTTAGACCGAAACGCAAGAACCGCTTTACGCTAGAAATAGGTGTGGCGGTGGTACTTCCCCGGTCGAACTATATTGGTTCTACCACCTAGCACTTCGTATATGTCTGTAAATATTACCATTACCTTAAAAAACGGCAAAAACACCAATAATACTTTTTCTAAAAAAAATATTAATTTCAGCTAATCTATTTTATATTACCTGAAACAAAAGAAATTATCATTATATACACGTGAACATTTATAGAAATAAAGTTCTAAATCATTATCCCGAAATTGATCCATTTTATTATGTAACGGATAATTACGATATGCGATTTTTTAATTTCCTTACTGTCGATATTTCGACCTATTTTTTTCATTACCTATTTTACTGTTTATATTTCGACCTAGTTGCATGGATCGTGATCACGGCGACAAGACAAAACAATCTGAGCCGAAATAAAAGCCATTAAACAATCAAAATTGTGAGTATCCGTTACATAAAATAATTGATTCGGAACAAACTCTACTCGTTCCCAGCAAATCAAAATTTAAAACTGTAAATAATATTAACAACAAAAGCTTTCAAAGTACGATACTCATTATCGCTTTTATGCACGAAAATACACCTTAAACAGCTTACATAAGAGAGAATATGCATGAGCGTAATAATTTCATTCACAAAAAGATTTACTAGGAGCGAATTATTAGGAAAACAGTGACACCGCACAACAAAACACTATTGTCGAGCGACTACTAGGAAGTACAGTCGCGCAAAACAATGCTTAGCAATCTTTTGTATGGAAAGTAACAAACTAATTAACGTCCCAATACAGTCTATTTATTCCCGAGTACTGTCAAACACAAAATAGTTATTTATTAGGCTTATAAGACAACGTATTGTTCTGTTATTGTTGTCCCTTAAATAATTTATTGGACGCTTACAACCGGAACGCAATTTGTCCCAACAAAATGGCGTCTTTAATGTTTTATTGCTGATTTTAAGTAATTTGGAGGTGGAATACGCATTAATAATAAATCAGGAACGTGCTCAAGTTATGTATGCCATGATTTATGCCACCATCATCTGCAGTATTCTGGTTTTTTTAAAGATATAAGTAACAAACGAGCATACAGTCCATCTGATGGTAAGTGATCACAGCCGCAATGGACACTAGCAAGCAACTTTGTATAGGGCAGGAGAAGCGTTGCATATCGCGAGGACTGAGGTCACTTGAGTGGACGCAAGAATTACTTCACGTCAGAAATAGGTGTCGTAAGACGATCATACTTTCACCTAGGAAAACTAAGATACTATTGAAAACAAAAGTGATTTTCAACTTATTTGATAGACCCCTTACCTCTTCTCTTACAGACCAGTTACCTAAGATAGAAGATTATATCTATATTAATTAGATTCATGACCAGCCTCTAGAGTCCAATTTACGGATTCAGTTTTATCAAGCACGAGTAAAACATAAAATAAGTTTCCTTGCTAACATTTTTTCAGAACTTTAGGTTTTTTAACCTCCTACAAAAGGAAAAGTTGTATGTTAAACTGTGTGTCTACATTTTTAAATTGAATTAGCAATTAACATTAAGTTCCCTAGAAAGTATCGGAGGAAGTAGAAGTGCCTACTTCCTTCTCCGCTTTTATACAACCAGAAAAACGATTGTACCTGTTTCTTACTACGGTTAAAAGAATCGATGGCCTTCCTAAATCAGTTCAAGTACGTAACACCATAACAATACATGACCAGTCCCATATATGACACCGAACGTGACATAGTATCGGTGATAAAATAACCCACAACCGTATGTGGTTTAAACGTGTCATGAGACACAAATCGGATACTACAATGGTTATACAAGCTTAAGTTTGTGGTGTCTCTCACACCTTTAATAAATGAACTAGTAATATCGATAAAAACATTAAAACTACAAACCCAACTGCCTTAAACAAAATTTATGATCATCTATACTAATATTATAAAGAGGTAAAGTTTGTAAGTTTGTAAGTTTGACGGGGCTAATCTTTGGATCTACTGAA
>DWNE01010892.1:0-10103 GCA_018249875.1 Cecropterus toxeus
CGGCTCGTTGGTCTAGGGGTATGATTTTCGCTTAGGGTGCGAGAGGTCCCGGGTTCAAATCCCGGACGAGCCCAAACATTTTTTGCTGTTGCACTAAAATGTTGAGAGTTGATGCTCTCATAAGATAATGTAGCTTGTAAAGGAACTTTCTTACATTCATTGTATTCTTAAGTTTTCAAAATATCGCTCAAGAACGTTATAAGTAAGTCTAATAAACAAACCTAAATAACTTTTAGGTAATTATTTTTTTTAAATAAAAAAAAATAATGTACTTCTTTGTGTATTTATCATCCTTTGATATTTACAAAATTTCCTTCAGTTTCTTGATATTTCTCTTTTGCATAATATTAATTATACATTATTTGTATATCGATATCATAAATTCATATAGTGATATATAATATTGTATTCATGTCATATCACCTTCTGGATTGCATTACAGCAGTGAATATATGGTGAAAAAGTTTTAATTTGGCCGATTAACGGCCAATTCAATTAACTACATATATAGCATAGTGAAAATAGTGCCATCAAAGAACAGTACCCCGCATTAAGTCGAACTAACACCGCAGTCCGCTTAGTTTTGTTCGATACTTAATAGTTCTGAAAATGTATAAGAAATAGCGCAAAAATAAATACAGGCAAGCATCCCACGCCAACAATAAAATTTACCTGTGCCTATAGATCGGTGATTCCCACAGTGGTCCAGGTGGACCCCCAGGGGTCCACCAGGGATTGAAAGGGGGTACACTTTAGCGTGTAATAAAAATGGGGGTCCACAAGTTGTAAGTGGGGGTCCACGAATATATGATTAAAAATTATGTCGTTTCGATAAAATAACAAAAATGTTGGTTTGGATTTACCTACACATGTATCAATGTGCAGGCAGGTAGGCGATAATATTGGAAGAAAGTCAATACGTGTTTTACTACTCCGAATGTAGGGTTGGTATTAAGCCACGACGTACAAAACTTCTACTTCCGGTGGATCCCGTCTTTTTTTTTCAAAAGGTACCCCACTTTTAAAGGTTTTACCCTGGCAACCAAAAAAAAAACGGGGTCCACCAGAAGCAGATTTTTTTTAAAGTGGTCTATGACAAAAAATAGTTTGGGGACCTCTGCTATAGATGTTTCATATTAAAAAGCAAAGGTTAGAAGCCAATATTGCATAAAATTAAGCAAATGTAGTCAAAGCTGGATAAAACAGCTAGTATAGTGAATAAATTCCAAGGCCACGATTTATTAAGATTTCCCCAGCACCCGGATGAACCCATTTAAGTAAAACTGTGTTCCCTTCCAAACTGTTATCACCGAGTTGGGGAAGTTTGACACCATAAGTGTTTCCTTACACTAGCCCGCGTGGGAATTCAATTTATCATCCGCACAAAACTTTGTTATGAATGCGACAAAATTCCTGGGAATTTACAGCCACTGCAGAATTTGGTTTGGGCAGCTCTTAAGTATTCAGAATGAGGCGTATTAAAGCCTGAAACAATTACTTTAGCGATGAAATAGTCAATTTACGTGTGTATATAATAAAAATGAAAATTCCCTATTTGTGTATCTACCACATTTTATTATTATAGTATTATTAAGTTGAAGACTTTATATGTTTGGTTGAAAGCGGTAATCTCAGGAAGTACCTACTGGTTGGAATTAAAAAAAAATGTGTTCAATAGTCCATTTATTGAGGAAGTCTATAGGCTATATTAAGTCGGAATTATTAAGTAATAAAAACAGTTCAACTAAGTTAAGCAGAAAAGATTTAACAGCTTTTTTTGCTTTTGCGAAAATACGGTTCGTTTGACTAAAAAAAATTCTAACGTTACATTTACTTGAAAATCTGCAGAATAATAAGACATGACATGTACATTTTTAAAAGTATATAGTGCATTCACATGGGTAGAATTTTTGTAATTCCTGAAAAACGGTAATGTAACATTGAGATTTATTTAACGGTCAAACTTTGAACTGCATTTACCCAAAAGTAAATAAAGCTGTTGGAAGGTTTATACTTAACAGGGTCTAATTAAGTATTGTAGGGTTTGAAGGTAGTATGTGTGGCAAACTTATCCGTGGCGTTCCACTATAGTCCTCAGGGGTAGAAACGCACTGTGGCTGAGTTCAGGTAAGCTCATTTAATATTCTTCTATATTTAAAAAAAATCTTCATGTTAAACTTATGACGACTCATGTGGCGGAGCGACCACCACACCGGGTTGACACGCAGTGGGTTCGGGTTTCATCCCCGGCAAAGCAGCTATCTAAATTGCTTATTGCTTATTGTTCTTTCTTTTTTTTTTATAAATATAAAATAGCAAACGAGCACGCAGCCCACCTGATGGTAAGTGGTTACTGCCGCCCATAGACATTTGTAAGCAACTTTATATAGAACAGGGGTTCTATATGAAGTCTATCCCAGATGCGTCCCGACCATCTCAGTCCTCGGGAGTAGCACTCCCGAGGACTGAGATGGTCGCCTCATATAAAAGTGAGCCGGCAACCACACCCTTCCACCGAAACGAAAGTTTCCCCGGTCGAACTACATTGATTCTACCACCTAGTGGACATATTTAGATTCACGATAAAGATTTGCTTTAGAACTCTTTCTTAAAGTCTAGATATTAATGAATTCCAAGCAGCTTACCAAAAGTTCTAGAAAGGTACCAAAGTCTTGAATAAATAGATACCTAACGTTGTTATAATTGTACGTTTCGTTGTCTCCACCATTTATCTACCACTCTAATATCCATTTGCAACTTGAAACAGACTAATTTGTAAACGTCACTTAATTACGGTTATTGTTGTTCTTAAAAAGTCGACTTCTTTGAAAACCGTTTCTTAGTTGGATCACGCACAGTTCAGCGTAGAAATACTTTCCGTTCGTTCATTTAGGAAACAAAACGCTTTCAGAATCTAATTATGTAACTTAACTTTCTTAATTGAAGTTATGTTTAGGAATAAATTTGAAACGAAAATAGGTTGGAATATTCGACTGACTAAAGTTGTATTGTTTCAGATGTGCTTCGCTCGTTACCTGCAGCTAAAACAGCCGGGGTGATAATACGTTTGTGAACTTAATGAGGACTGGCTGGATAGGATATGTTGAATGGTGTGTGAAGACATTTGTGAATAAAAAGGTTGGGGATTTGAAAAAAGAACGCGGGTATTAGTGGCGGCAGTCGCCGAGGCGGCGCCGCGCGGTGCGGTTGTGGCTCGCTGGCGTCGCTGGTGGCTGGTGGCGGGCGTGGGCGCGGCGAGCGCGCAGCGCAGCCCGCTAGGTTGGGCCATGGGCAGCTCGCAACGCCTGGCCGCCGTGGCGGCGGTGTCCCACGCGAAACACTACTATAATCACACCCAGCATGATGTTATGCAGCTAGAGACCACGCACTATACCGTCAACGTATTTTTTGTAAGGTTGGTTTATGGGATTTTTGATTTATGCCATATTATACATACTGATAAAACAAGTTATTATACAAAGCAATATTAATCTCTATTTTAGGAGTATTAAATTACCAATAATTTACCGCATCCTAAGTACGAAGTCACCAACTACGATTTTTTAAAACAAACCTACGTATTTTTATAACTTCTTCAAACCACACATCACCTGATTAAATCCGATAACATAAGCGCAATACGAATGTACAGCCTGTAAAATATAAGGTACTGAACGGGACATAAACGGACCGAGTTTACTGCGACCAAATCCCAGTGAACGAGTGGCCACGGGGATTCATTTTTATTTTTATTACGTCGTCAATTTTTCTGCTGCCCCACACTTTTAAGATGAAAATAAATGAAATAAAGATTTCTATACTTATGGTTTTAGGAATATCTGTTGCCAGACACATCCAAAAATGAAACACTTAAACCCACGGTAGACATCTAAACTCGTTACTTACATGTTTGTTCTGCTAGGACTGGAATCCAGAACTTGTGCGATGCGATACGATGACCGTTGCATCGATAATCCTCATCTCAATGAAAAAAATATCCATTAAAACGTGGAGTGATTTCGAAATCATGTATATTATCTACAAATAAAATATAATCAGTACACTTCAGTGAATATGTTTGTTTGTGTGTGTGTGTTTTTTTTAGTTTTATTTCAATCAAATTTCGACGACGACCTGACGACGAGCTACTAGCATGAATTTGTAAAAGATTAAAAATAGGCAGATCTAGAATAAAACATAAAGGCAAAAGTAAATATTCCAGTAAATAACACTAATTACGACGTTTTTAACGAAACACGACTTCCAGCTATCCAAAAATAGTAATAAAATCTTAAAGAAATTTCTCCTTAATTAGTTATATTGGTCTCGCAAATGGACTCTATTTCTGTCAGGAAAATCTTTTTACCTTTAAATCTTAGGAAAGTAACAACGAATAGTCCTTTATCTCGAATTTAATTTCTTATTAGATCGAATAAACTTAATTTGTATGAAATCATTATCCGAGTAGTTTTCCGTTCGAATTCATTCATTCAAAACTCCGAAAGCGCGTTACAGAATACGATGACGTCATCTCTCGTTGAGTAGCGGGAGGTCGCCACAACATATATACGAAAATACAGTGAATATCGCATGTAACGTATATATCGTAAGCAATGCTCCACGTGCAAATACTGTAGAGCTAACAAAATACTCAATCAAGGTCGGTATTTGATTTTTTAAATCTTTCAATCAGATTGAAGTAGCAAACGAGCATATAGTTGTGATGGTAAGTGGGTACTGCCGCCTGCCCATTTCTAATCCAACTCCAAATAAAATCAGAGCCTTCCCTAAGGTTAGCCATGTGTGACCCTGGAGGACTAAGTTTGACCGCCTCGGATAAGTATGTTTCTCTTATAACCTTCTGATCAGATCATAGCAATTACTAGGCAAAAATAATCAAAATCGAAAAAAAAAATGAATCATTTTTATAGTACTTCAATACATAATTCTATCAAAAAAGAATGTCACGTTTTTTTACATTTAGGATGCTTATCGATTCATTACTTAACATCCTTCTGAAATATGCTCTTGATTAGGTAATCCATAGGCATATCTCAGGAGCACTTTTACAAAAGGTATAATGCATCGATTGAAATGACTAGAACAGTTTTTTTACGGTGGAGTTCAAAGTTATTAGTTTACCTAATGTGGAACGTCCTTATCGAAGGTTAACGACTGTAATAAGGGTGGTTTGACGTACCCTCCTAAAACAGGGAAATGCTTATAAAAACTATGGTCTATCTGCCCTCTAATATCGTTAAGTATTGCTTTCCACGATTGTCTGCTCGAAATTCACAATCATTAGTATCTTATGAGCGCTTTAATACATCGATATATATATTTTTAATTATGAACAACTTTTGCGCATTTATCTTTAACAATTTTTTTGTTCGAAATCCGGTTCGTAAGACGAAAAAAATTCTTACCATCGTAACGGTGTCATAAATGAATTAAAAAAGGTAGTTTCTAATAAGTTTAATTTGTAATTGTCGCGACCATCTTTGTGAAATCATTAAAACATTTTAAAATTACATACATTCCCTTATTGACATGACACTAAAAGCGTTGTATAGTGAGATAGTATCGACTTAGGTATGTATCGGTTTAACTTTGACTGTTGACCCAAGTAAAGGCTTTATACGTCGAATTAGTGGCGTGTCTAGAAGCGTAAATAACTACGTGAATTCCCTCGACTTCAGTTATAAGTTCTGACACTCAATTGTTTCTACTATCCTATATATACTTCGTGATTATTTTGCAATGATATAAACGTCTATAGGGGAGATAGACAGATAAATAGAAAGATAAGTACAATTTTTATGCCTTTATGTCGCACCCATCCTTAGTTTATGAGAGCAGTCCGTCTTAAGATTGCCTTTAAACTAAATCTTTATTGCAGTCATAAATCCAATACGCTGCAAAATAATACTGCATTTTTGGTCCTTTAAGCCGTATCGTTAGATATGAAACTTTCAAAAGTGTTTAAACACTATTAGGCTGGCTGTTTCTTCAATTTGATGTTAAAATTCTAAATTATATTTTCATTACAAAAATATCTACATGTAAACCAAATGATTGAAATCAGAATGCTAGTGTGTCATGAAAGAACTCTGTAGGTCTGTTATTAGTTTTGTAATTAGCAGGTAAAATGAATATATCATTTGTCTACAAACTAGGCTAACGGGTACTATGGTCCAATTTTATTGTTAGTGGTATAACCATAGGTAATGGTTGAACGTGTATGGTTCGGGAAAATAGCACGGCCATACCAAGTAGCATCATACAATTTTGATTTGGCTGATTTTACACGCTTTTATTAGCTTCTATTAACTAACAATGTAATCAAATCTTGGAAGTCAATTTAAATCTACGTATAAATACCAAATCGATATTTTTACGTATAAGTAATTCGGAGGCGAATGCTATAATTTGATATTTATCTGATGAACCAGGAGATACATAGTGAGATTTTTCAGAGACTACTAATCTCATGTTAGGGCTAAGATGTTTCATTTTTGGTATGTCCAATAGATTAGAAGCGTTTTTAAAGTTCCGTACCCAAATGGTTAAAACGGAACACTAATATTAAGACTCCGTTGTCCGTCTGTTCGTTTGTCTGTCACCAGACTGTATCTCATGAACCGTAATAGCTAGACAGTTGAAATTGTCACAGATGATGTATTTCTGTTGCCACTATAACAAACTCTAGCAAACTATACCAACTCTAGTAAAAGCTATAAAACAACTATAGCAAATACTAAACAGAATAAAATAAATATCTATAGGGGCTACCATCGATCAAACGTGATTTTTTGCCGATTTTTATGTATAATGGTACGGAATCCTAGGTGATTCCGACTCGCACTTGGCAGATTTTTTAGTTTTTTATTTAATTACATATATGTTTCGATTCTTTGCAAGTCAATCATGAATGTCGATTTTGATCGATACAAAAACCATTTTCATGAAATCAAAGCACAAATTAATAAAAATTAATATGTATACGACGGCAATTGACTGTTTTATGAGTAAAAGATGCCCAATTTCTCAGAATTTTAAATAAATATAACTTTCGCAGAGCCAGATCTCTGCGTTCAACTTCCTAAAGTAAAGTTGTGTTTTCGTAAACAAAAACTTTTTCATCCATCATGAAGGATCTCTGCAAACTAAGAAATTCAATTACTTTGCGTTCATTGTACATTGCCGTTTTATTAAAACAGTTATAAGTAGAGAAAAAAGGCGCCTATTTTGGAGTTTTTCATCACTAATCAGTCAAGCCATCGTAATTCCTATGCCTTCCTAAAATATTTTAATAATTTCGGCTAATAAGCAAAAAAAAACCTTACAAACTAAATTTAGATATCAAAAACGTCCTACCTAAAGAAAACCTCGACTAGTATAAAAAAAATGTTGCTATGAATTTTGTGTTTGTTATTAAAACAAAAGGCTGCAGGTAATTGTATGAAAGACAAGTTATATTGAATTATTTTTAATTTCACGACACTTCCTTATTTGAATAATCAATAGGGGATAATTTTATTATTCGAATCAATAGTACCTAAATTTCAAATCATTTGTATGTTCACCACATAAATTGAATAGACGCGATCGTTACTCGTTGTACTAAAACTGTTTAACGATTAGTACGTGCAATCAACCCCGAAAATTAGTACCATGGTTCGCGGCTACGCAAATAAACGGAATATTGATGGTTCGATTTAAATATTCAAAATTTGAACGAATATTTTGAAATGTAATGCTATTCCTGTACTTATTATTATTTTACAAACAAAATTGTTAAAAAAATAGCCGTCACCGGACGCCTAGCAGATGTCAAACATCGTGTTCGTACAAGCAGTATGCATAAAAGACATGATTGCGACAGGATCTTAATATATAGCATAATGAAAATAACGCCACCTACGAATAGTACCCCGCAATAAGTCGAACTAACCCGCAGCCCGCTTTGTTCGATACTTAATAGTTCCGACATTGTGCAACAGATGGTGCAAAATACATAAAGGCAAGCATCGCCACGCCAAAAATCATGTTTACGTGCATTTATAGATGTTTCACATCCAAAAATGTAATGTTGTTGTTGGTTCTTATGTTTCAATGGAAAGGTGTGATTGTTGGCTCACTTATATATGAGGCGATTATCTTTGTTCTTGAGAGTGGCAATGCATTTGTGATCGACTTTAGATAGAACCCCTGTTCATATGAAGTTGCTTACAGATGTCCATTTCCAGCAGTGACCACTTACCATCAGATGGACTGCATGATCGTTTGGTAGTCCAGTGTGATAAAAAAAATGGAATTGTCTTAAGAAAAAGCAATCTTACACCTGGCAATTGACACTGAAAAATATCAGAACTCTATTATTATAACTACTTATTGTATTCAGCACGTTAGCTCTACCTTTTATCCGTCAGTAGTTAGATTCACGAAGATAATTCAAGATTCATTCGTAATCGTATGTCGAATGGAGAAAATAATACAGCATTTGTGAATACAGTCATAGTGTAGACGCGATACATACAGCTTGGGCAACACTAACACAAACTTCTCGTATATTATCATTACAAGATAAATTCAGTCGTAAAATTTCGAAAGTAACCTGCGAATCTAAATAAATTGCACGTTTTTGACACTTTCCTCCGATAAATGTAGAATGGGTGCGATATTCGAGTTTTTATTGCGTACTATGAGCAGGTGAACGACTATAAAAACGATAAGGATCCACGCATAGACTGTTTATATTTTCCCTTCCTGTATGTCCGGCAATAGGGTGTTTTCTTTTTTATTTCTTTTATTTTTATATATGAACTAAAATAGCGAACGAGCATGCAGTCTACTTCATGGTAAGTGGTTATTGCCGTACGTCAGCAACTTCATATAGAATAAAGGTTCTGAAGTCGATCACAGATGCGTTGCCACTATCGAGGACTAATATGTTCACCTGATATATAAGTGAGCTGGAAACCACACACTTTCACAGAAAGAAGTGCTTTACGCTAGAAATAGGTGTGGCGGTGGTACTTTCGCGTTCGAACTGTCGTGTCACTCGTGTCCCGTGACGACCCGCGCGGTCGAGCGGTTACCATACCGATCTAACGCGCAGTGGGTCCCGGGTTCGATCGCCGGCCAGATAGGCATCTGAATGATGAGTTTAGATTTCTGTTCTGGGTCTGCGTCTTTGTGTGTCCATAGCATCCACGACACAGGAGAAAATCCTAGTGTGGGGCTATGAGTGTAGAAAGCGTCTTTTTAAAAAACTACATTGGTTCTACTACCTGGTAAACCAACTTCTAAAAATATTTACCTCAATATTGAAAGTCAAAATTCTTAGATTCGAGAAAATTACTTCAAAATTCTAACCAATAAGTTGGCTCAAATAAGAAGTCACAAAGTTAAAAGTCATGATGATATTTTGCGCTGACTTCAGTATATAACCCATAGATTAACATACACACACATATAGACATAACATACAAGCTACACAAACTATTCAAGGATGACTTTCTTATAAAAAGTCTACTTATTTTTTTTTAAACCTCTATAAAACACCCTTGAAAAACCCCTCCGACTTACATTCAATAAAAACAGTCGGGAACTCTGCTCGGCAGTTACTGGAAAATATACGAAAATCTTAGCATATTTTTGTGCTGGGAGGAATCGCCGAGAATATGCGGACGTTTTAAAATTGTAAACTTTAAAACAATAGTAATCTCGTACGACGGTAAGTTGTTTCAAGAATCTAAAGGGAATATGTAGTGTAACTGCTTTTCAAGTGGAGGCGGAGGAGAACTAAGTTCAAACGTAAGAGGCAGATTTTAAAAAGTTGACACTAAGCTGTTTCCTGGCGACATCCATTTATTGAAATATGTAAGAGGATTTCATAAAACATTTTGACCAAATAGAATGCCTACGTATTCAAATGCTATAAATCAATATATCAAATTGTGTTATATTATTCTCTTCAACCCATTATTGTCCCACTGCTGGGGTCACGGGTCTTCTCTCAGAGAGAGAGTTTTAGGCCAAAGTCCACCGCGCTGGCCAAGTGCGAATTGGTAGACTTCACACACCTTTGAGAACTCTTT
>DWNE01010893.1:0-10103 GCA_018249875.1 Cecropterus toxeus
CATATTTTGGAGAGATTGAATACAAAATTTTAGATGTTTTGCACATATAATTTAAATGCAATAATACCTTTATTAGAAATTTTAGCATATATTAAGATATCTATGAACAAGAACATCTTCTCCATAGTATTGCATATATAGGTGTATTTCTAGGATTCTCTTTCTGCTTAATTCTATCTGAGACAGTGCCTTTTTGTTTATGGATAACACCTAATTTAAACTTAAACTTTAAGACCAAAATGACAATGCATACTAGCGGTTTCTTTCATTGTTCAGACTATACTGTTTTGGGACGCCCTGTCAGCTGATATCAGGAATGTGTTCTTTATATGAATACTAATACTGTCTCTTAACCATCTATTATTTCATTACCATATATGTATTTCTTTATAGATTTATGTAGTACATATATTTATAATTTTATTTTATGATCTCTAGATACTAAAATATTATGTTATTTTTGTTTCTTTTTGAAATAACACGTGCCGTAGTATTGCAGCCAACCTGGATTGACTGCTGGAGTATGCCATCAGGCAATAAGTTTGACTTATTATATTAAACAGGTGAAATAAATACACATAATACCATTACTTCACCGTAATGTGGAGCAAAGACAGTTACGCAGCTCGAATATTAAATAGTATTATTATTTATAAATTAAAAGCAAAATAATTTAACATAACCTACAAAGTTACAGTAAATAACTTACAAGATCGCAATTTGGCTGCAGGATATCCACATTGGGCACATTTAGATTTTTGGATATGATATGACGATCTTCCACATCTTCTACATAATGTATGGGTCTTATTTCGGCGTTTACCGAAGCTCGAAGTACCCTTCGTCTGAAATAATAATAAAGTTGTATCTTTCACTCATTTTGTAAAAATATACATACTTAAAATAAATACTAGGTTTACACTTTCACAAAACACTCGATATTTAACTATTAAATATATTATTACAGTAGATGAGACACGATAAAAATTAAACAACACAAAATACACACCATTTTGTCGGTTTTTGACAACCAAAGAAAGAGTAGAACGAGAAACAAGAAATGACAAAACAAACGTCAAAACCACAGACCAAAGAGTAAAATAATATACGGCGGACAGACTCAGTGTCCCCAATGAGTAGCCAAGCAATTATCGTAAGACAGCCGTAAAATTATCGTATTTTGCGTTAAAATTATCGTACAAGTACAATAACAACACTACGATCGTTACTTCGGTCAGTTCTTCCAAATTTTTTACGTCGTTTTTTTTTTGTTTGTAAATACTACGAAACACTTCCCCATCCTCTCATTTGGCAACTAAAAAACACATATCTAAAAATAATTCACAACTAAAATACAACTTTTCTCAAAATATTTAGCGGCCGAAAAAAAGTCTTATCTGAATAAGTATATCATGAATGGAATTATCGTACATGTACGATTATTATCGCTCGGTTCCGAACACTGCACAGACTATATTGTACGTTACAACTTACAATTACCAACAAAAACCGTTTTATGTTCTATAAAAATCTAGAACCTAGAAAGACCTTGATTCAAAACAAAACACAGTTCACTGGGAACACCACTTTTTAAATTGTATTACATGTATTTTTAATTTAGAACTAAAATACGTTTAATTTTTTAGGTATTATTAGAGAATGGCAATATAATGTTTTTTTCCTAATTATATCGATATTAAAATTACCCCGAATACTCAGAGATAAATTTTGATAAAGACTTTGCCAGTTTAGGTTCGGTATTCAAAATGAAAAGATTACATCGATATTCGTCTTAAAAGACCTCACTCGCTTGCATTACCACTTCTGAGAATTAAGTTGATTTTGTATAATATATATTATGTAACTTAACTACACCGTTCCACAGAATCGCAGAATTGCTGCAATAGGTACTACTATACTAATAATAGGTATTTTATTACTATCAAGTTCAACTCATAAATAAATAAAAAAAACTAAACATTCCATTAGTGACTTTGTGACAGCAAATGATTACTCATTTCTTCGCAAACCTTATATACCTGCTTTTGAAATTATCGTCTAAATACGCAATTTAATTCGTGGCTTTGATTTGTTTAACTTATAAATTCAAAATGATTCTTTGCCAGTAAGTACTCTTTACCATTAGATTGATTACTTTTATGTGTAGATAAACATTTAATTTTTTTTTCAGCTTTAAAATTAGTTTGGCCGCTGTACCAAAACAAAGAAAACAATGATATAATAGATCTACCTGCAAACAATAATGGATTATCCATTTGCAACCGACATGTATCGTCTTATAAGTATTTTATAATCGATTAAATCGATATAGCTTCGGAAGCGGAACTATATATCGAGTTGACATTGGCAACACTGCGGCTTGCTTTGTTTATTTCCGCTTTTGGATAATTTTAGTCTGTGTAAAATATGATTTGATTAATTGATTTTGATTGATGTTTGAAGCTTGCACCTTGCACTAAGAAGTTAAAGAAATATTGAAAAGCTTGATTGAAGTGTCGTTACTTATACGAAGATTGTGTGATTCACTGAGTTCACAATTTACTTAATTTTTGCATCTGTTGGGTCATATATCTTCTCAAAATCTTTTACGTTTAAGTTGGCCAGAAAAGTAAGCAAACAATTGAAACAATATTAAACGTGTATTGCTTTGCCTGCCTGATAACTTTATAACAGTTGCACGAAGCTTATATTTATACGGCGTTCTCCATTGTAATAAAGTGAATTTGTTTTTATAACAAAAGATTGGTTAGTACTGTAATATTGTTTAAATTTACAAGTATATTATGTTATTATTGACTCCTTTATTTCTATTAAATACAATATTTATTTGCTGCCACTCATTAACCTCCCTTGACAACTTAGTTGTTGGTAGTAATGTAAATATAATATAAAATGTAAATGTAAATTCATAAGAAAACTTATCTTTCCAAAAAAAACTTGGGCTAAAATGTTCTTTTATCATATTTTTCATATAAAAATATATTTCCTGTTTTTCCTGGAAATAATTATGAACTTCCTTATTATATGATTAAATGTCTATATGAGTAAAAGTTTATACTGCATAACCATAATTAATTAAGTGCCCTTTATTAAAGTATTAGTATTTATTTATTATGATAATAATATATTTCAGTAGTATTTAAATAACTTTTTATAATATTTGAAAATTGCATAAACATACAATTTTTATGTTAGTGTTTTATTCAATTTTCATTTTAGATAATGGAACTTATAGATGTTATGAATAAATTAACCATAAAACATTCAGAGCAAGGCAGCACGCAAAAGTTTTTTAAATCTGTTGCTGCAGATATTGATGATGTTCAGACAGAAATTGTCCTTGTTGAGTTTTCTGATAAAACATTACTGCTCGCGTCCCAATATCAAAGAATTGGGAGTTTGCTAATGATTCAGAAAGATGAAGTTCACAGTCCACTTGGCAAAAACGACATTTATACAACAAAAGTAATTTTTGGTACTACAGGAGAGGATCAACAAGTAGCCGCAAGATATTTGGCTGAAGCTCTTCAAATAACAAAACCACTTTGCATTTTCTTAAGTCTCAAATCATATGACATAGAGACTGTTAAAGCCTGTAAGGACATTATTCTGGATCTTAAAAGAGAAAGTGAGAACTAAAAAATGTCTACAATAGCTGTGAAGAGGTTCAAAGTCACCAACAAATATTATGGTCAAATTGTTCTGGGTCCACCTGGTGCTGGAAAGACTACATACTGTAATGAAATGTCCAAATTGCTCAAAAAACTTGGAAGAAAAACTATTATAGTAAACTTAGATCCAGCTAATGAAGGAATGGCTTATAAGCCTGATATTGATATAAGATCATTAATACTTTTGGAGGATGTTATGGATAAGCACAATTTAGGCCCTAATGGTGCTTTATTGTATTGTATGGAGTTTTTGGAGAAAAATATAGATTGGCTATTGAATCAGATACGAGGGGAACATTCCACAAACTTCATATTTGATTTACCAGGACAGGTGGAACTTTACAGCCATCATGATACTCTGAGCAACATTTTATCAATATTAACCAAAGATGGAAACCTCCAATTATGTGTTGTACACTTAGTAGACTCACACCATTGTTCTGATGCTGGAAAGTTTATTGCAGCCTTGACATTGTCCTTGAATGCTATGTTGAAAATAGGTTTACCTCACATCAATCTATTGACAAAAGTTGATCTATTAAAAAAACATGCAGATAAATTGCATTTTGGTATTGACTTTTACACTGAAGTTTTAGATTTAAATTATTTAGTGGAATGTCTAGACACTGACAATTTTACAATGAAATACAAGAAGCTAAACAGTGCATTAGTATCTGTTATAGAAAACTACAGCTTGGTAACATTTCAACTGGTCAATATGTTCAAGGAAGAAAGTTTGATATCAGTAAAAAAATTAGTTGATAAGTCTAATGGATACATTTTTAAGGCTGAAGAAGGCAGACATATTAATAGTATGTTGGCGTGTGCCATGGGTGTTAGTGATAGAGATACAAAAGATTTGGATACTTTTTAATAAATCGATTAAAATACTTGTTTTTATTTATTACTTACTCACCTGAATTGTAAAATCATCCAATCCCTGACTTAATCGAGAAATGTAGATGTAGATGTTTAGTTGTCATATAACAGTGCTAGGGTGAAACCCTACGTTAAACATTGTAGACTAATAAATTGAAGATCTACGCTATGCAATGAAAATTACGTTCATGAGATCAAAAAGCTTTCATGGAATTGTGATTTAAAAAAAAATAAATTGCTAAAATAACCTACATTTTTAATTGTACACATTTACTCCAGTTCCAGTGTAGTATAAGATCAAGAAGGTATTGTTAAATGTAGAATCCTGTTTCTTACAGAGATGGCAATAATTGCCTTATAATTTTTAACCAAAATTACTAACATCAGTCTAATTGCACACCTTAAAAAACCCTTATGTAGGGCATGTTGAAGAATGTCCCCTATTGAAATAACATATTCATAGTTTAAATCTAAATAAAAGAAAATATTTAGTTTTTATAATTTGTGTTACTTTGAGAGTTCACGAATATTTGCAAAGAACAATATATTGATGCAGAATTAACACTAGAAGATAAATAATACTAGCTACAAGCTAAAAATTAGAGCTTAGAGCAAAAGAACACTAAGTTAGCAACTGGCTACAGTTATTTTAAGAAGTAGTTGATTTGTTTTATTTTAGAGATGTTGATTTGTTGTGTTTTAAAACATGTCCAACACTGACTGATCTTAAATTAAAACAAAATACGAGAGAATAATCTTTTTACAATACTTTTTGCCTTTTATTTTCAGTCGTTTTTGAAGATAAGCCTACAGAAAATAAAAAGTTTAATATTACGGTATTTTTCAAATGAGCTTACCTTTTGAGAAAGGTTAATGTATTGATGCTTAAAACTACACTTTAGTTTTATTATTGCTTTATTTCAGATGTCAGAAGGATTAGAAGATTTATATTCCAAGCTAACTGAAACTGAAATTAAAATTGACCAACTTTTACATGGGGATGGTAAAGCTATCGAAGTCCAACTTTTGCATCAATATAATGACATCAAAGACGCTACTCAGATTGTCATAAATCACATAGCCAATATTGAAGGGACAACAGTTGCTGAAATACATAAGCGGTTAGAACTTAATGAATGAAATAAAAGACTTGTATATTAATGGAACGTTTTATTTGAAGACAAATACAACTCTTTACAATTTAAATTCATCCAATTTTTTGTGTTCATGAACTTATTAGTGATGAACATTTTCAAACATTGACATAATATTTATGCAGGTTTGTGTAGTTAAGTTATAAGTGTTTTCAAAAAAGCCACAGTTCCATGTTTGCTACTTCAATTACGAAAATGTAGGTAATACATGACAAGTATTTCTAATATATTTTAATATTATGTTGACAATATTAAGTGACAATTGTAAGCAAACAAGTTTATAAAATGGAGTAAAGGTATCATACTGTTTAATAATCTAAAACTATAGTGAATAATGGATTTAAGAGAAAAAATAAAATCTACTTCCTTCCCGGAATCACCGCTAAACGTTACATTTTAAAATATGTGACAAAGTATATATTAAGCAGAACAAGGTAGATCACCCAAAAGGCTTTTCTATATACTCTCAAAGTGTATTGGATTAGATTTGGATACAAATCGTGCCTTTCGGGTATAACCGTCTAATATAATTAAAATAGTACCTCCCACGACATATTACCAACCCTCTAACATGCTTTTATTTGAAGTTACACATAATTCTTAAACAAATCAAAATACATTGAAGTTAAAATTCTAAACGCTACACATCGTGTTTATTAATAAGCAAGCAATAATATAAATGTTTATATAAGTGTCTGTCGCCGAGGACAGCTAGCTACATAGAGCGGGCACGCCGCGGGTCGCCGCCTCTGCGGGGCCGTGTTTCGAAGAAGTCTGATGCATTATAACTTTTTGCTTTATTTGGCAATCACTTGAAGCGACTACGGCCGCTTTATTCGTATTCACAATTACTTCTGATCATGTTCCATTGATAAAATCAATTAATATGTTATTGTGGCAACATATTTTGTTTACGTTCCAGCCAAGGTATAAGCGTTCCAAATTGTAAAGTCTTCATTTAGTTCCATTCTCTAGTGGTGTCGACTGTTCATTATTTTATTAGAACATTCGTGTTATCGAAATGGAATGTAACTTCGTATGCTGCTTACTTCGTCAGTTATATACCACTGATCGAGTGCGCATAGCAAAGATTTTGTCTTGAAAGATTTTGTTAGTCATTCCAGCTAAATTTAAGTATAACAATATAACAAATTTACAAAAATACATATAAAGATGAACAACATTCGCAGTCTTGAGTTTCCTAAAATGCATATAAATATATCACTAACAAGTCTAAGATTTTCTATCGAAATAATACCCTATAGGATGTGGAAAGCCCAATACGCGAATGTTCGTTCAGTTTCATTAAACGTCTATCGTTAGACTTAAATCTATGAGTTTCAGACTCGTTTCAGGCAGTCCCACAGACTAAATTTCAAAGCACCAAACCATCTTTCAATAAATGCAATTTCTATACTAATTTTATCATCCTCCCTACCACACTAAAGTATATGTTCGACATAAACATGGTCTTACCAAAATTACAAATCAGGATGATAACGACAGCTTCGACATACCGCACACCCCATAGGGGTTCTGCTTTCACACATGCACAATACATATAGGGTTGTCCAAAACAATAACATAGCTGCAAAAGCTTACACTAATATTAAAAAACTTTTTAGTGAGAGTGCAACTGTAGTTTTGTCCACAATATCATTTTTGGACAACCTTGAACGAGTATATTTTAAATATACTTAACAATCACGTCTTAATAATAATTATTGCATAGCCTTATAGGCATCAATACTGTTTTAATCAATGTCCTAACATGTGTGGAAGCAGTAATTTCCAACAAGACTTAATTTTAGTAAACATACACTCACTCACTCAATATTGCCTCAATATATACCAAGAAGTCCTAAAAACAAGTCTGAAGACAATTGGTTTAGCCTGTGTAATCAAACAGCTTTTCAATACCTTTAATTATTAATTAGCCAGTTCACGAATGCAATTCGTCCTTAACATAAATATTGCTCCAATGACCTGCATCAGTTTCAAAAACAGATTACATAGACCAAACCAAGCTTAGAAATAAAAAATAATTTGGTAAAATGTAAATATACTTGGTAAATAAATAACGCTGACTCAGTACTTCATATGCTAAACTAAACATATTCCTTACTAAGTCATCTCACTTTCAATTAAACATGACTTAACAATCAACATGTTAATTTATTAATATATATTTTCTAATTATCACGTGTCAGTTTATGGGTATTTTGAGGTGCTTATCTTTCTAAAAGATATCATTGTACTACCTCAATTAATAAGAAACACCTTTGGGTACTTTGCTATTTACTCTGGACTTACATGGACCTTACATCTTAATAAATTATTATTATGTTTTCTGTGGCACATTACAAAGTACCCATAGAGATCCTTTGCGTCTTAACAGGGATTGAAGCGTTAACCTTAGCTCCACTAGTGTCACTTGTCTTTAATATTATATAATTAATTGATCACTAAAGTGTCAATTAAATTAATATAAAATCAGTCTCAATATCGAGAAGTCTTTTAGATGTTGAGGCACGTATACATTGCGCTAGGTGTGGCTGACCTAGCCGGTAATCCACTGCGTAAGAATATTGTTTCAGAACATGGTGTTGCTTTTTCACAACTGTACAGAAATACGTGCTGAATGTGTTTAAATCCATTTTATAATTTCTCAACGACATGTCATTGTAAGAGATTGTATTGATTGCAATCATAAGTATCGAATAACAAAACAGAAACATTAACATTAAATACAACAAGCAACTCAAATACGTTTGTATACTTTAACCGAAAGTACATAAAGAAAATAGGAAGCTTTCCTCAACATTTTTAAATGAGTCAAAATGACAATTAATGAACATAATATATATATAAACAAGTAAAACAATAAAGTTAATGGCGTACAACAAAATAAATGTACAATTTTACCTTTGGGAGTTAAGCACTTTAGTTAGAAACTGGTGCGTCACCTTGACCAATGTGCTCCTTTTCAGAAATATGACTAAGCTCCGCCACCTAGAATGGGATTAATTAACCGTAATAAGTTAAACAATAACATACAACGCGAAAGTTGTCTAACTAAAATGTAACTTGATGCTACACGAGGAAAGCTTTGTATGATTGTATTGTCCTGTCGTTTGTTTGTCGTCAATAGTGTCGTAATTATTCTGCAGTCACCTTGTTCTTATCGAGAGGACCATTGGCCTCCAATGATTGAGCTACGTCAGTCTTCTGATTGGTGTTCTTCTTTTTTCCTTTTGAAATATTTTTCTTCATATTTTTACCACCTTTCATTTTCTGAGGCTGAGCTCCTATAAATAAAACATATCATATATCATATGTCTTATAAAATATATAATATATTTTATTAGGCTTTATACCAGAGCATATGATCTCAACAACGATTCTTGTGTTATGATGGATACTAGATCATAGACACTACACTCTCCAGGGTAATAGATATGTAGTGTACTAATCAGTATTCATCCAACACTAGAATGCAAAACAGGTTGTAAATAGTCGTGAAATCATATGTACCGGCACTTATTGCTATAATTCAAAATGTTAAATGGGTGGATGGCAAATAAAATTGTAATTTCACACCTTCTGCCTCATTCTCTGGTACAACGTTGTCTTCGGTGGGGCTGCAATCTTCCGCCTGAGCATTGACATCCTCGGGTCTCACAGTTTTGCTACAAATCAGATAAATATTATGTTTACTAATGTACAACAATTACGGAAATTAATGTAGCACATTAACAGACGTGTTTTACAAAAAAATATTTTTCAATTTTATTTAAATAACTTGATTTGATATAATTATAGTGTCTTGAAGCCTCTTAACTTTTGGTCGTGTGAGTTTTTCTATACTACATAAAGTGTAACAACGCTCCTCTGTGTGTGGAAGTGGTGTCATTGGAGGCAAACTACAAAGCTATATTTTTAAGCTATAATATAACACAAAAACGCTAATTTTAGTGGTGCCAGTTAAAAATTAAACAATACTTTTTGATTTATTCTAGGAAGATTAATTTTCATTATTTTGAAATTTATTCATTAGGAAATGAATAAATTTAAAATAATAAATATTAGAATAAAAGGATATTAATCCCAGCAGAGTTAAAACATCATGTTTTCAATTCTAAAATAATTTAGTAAGGATGAAACTATGTTAAATGAAAATTGATGTTTTTTGCATTATGCAGTAAAACACCAAACACAGTACACACATAATTTGTACGATCACAGCAAAGTACACATTACTTAGATCATCAAGTTATCAATTCTAAAATAAGATAAAACGATAAACCTATTTTAAATCAAAAATGATATCTTTTCGATTGGTTATCTATGCAAAACACCAAACAGTACTGACGTAATC
>DWNE01010894.1:0-10102 GCA_018249875.1 Cecropterus toxeus
CATGCTAGAAATAGGTGTGGCGGTGGTACTTCCCCGGTCGAACTACATTGTTTCTACCACCTGGCAAAATAATCCGGCATATTTAACCCCTCGCACTGAAAGAACCTTTATCCAGCAGTGAGACAGACCTGTATCCAGCAGTGAGACAATCACAGTGTACCAGATGGTAGAACCAGTTTAACTCGACCGGGGAGGTACCACGCCTACGCCCACGCCCACGAACTTCTAGCATGAAGCGGTTCTTGCGTTTCGTTGGACGGGTGTGCTTGCCAGCTTACTTATATATGAGGCGACCATCTTACTCCCCTGTTCTATATGAAGTTGCTTACAGATATCCATTAGCGGCAGTAGCCACTTACCATCAGGTGGATTGTAAGCCCGTTTGCTTCTTCAGTCTGATATATAAAAGTTATATTACGTTGAGACACTCATAAAGAACTGACCGCGGATATTGCTTAACCATAACGTTAGTATAGCGTAGAGCTTCAATTCAAATACACACATACTGTTATCACATCACGCTATGAAATTTAATATCCCGTGCACAAGCCGCGGGCAAGCACTCGTAGATTAGTTATCTATAACATAAAGCATCCATAAACACACAACGGATGCTATTGTGATTACAATATGGATGTATACTCTGTATAATTGCATAATATGTAGGCTTACATACGTATTAATGTTTGCCGGACTCGAAATTATAAATAGGTTCATTGAATTTGAATCCATTAAACTATAACTAACTATATTATCCATCAATCATCATCATCAAGATTGTAGAAGTTTGTATAGCTTTGTTAATATCAATTGCTATTCAGAATTATATATGTATTTCGATATAATTACATAAGGTTTCTTTAAGATTAAATAATTTTAAATCTTTAATCATCATAAAAATGAAAATCGGTTACGTACAAACGATTATTGTTAAACACTAACTCGATTATGTCTACTTTCAAACGATTTTCTAACAAACTAAATTGTAATAACTCTGAAACTAGGCCCAGTATACACAATAATGAATAGGTGGTAAACTACTCACCGTACCAATACAACTGCACCACCGCCAAACCTATTTCGGTCCAGCGGCAGTGAATACTGTTTTGGTTTGAAGTGTTTAGTAAGACGCATATGCGCATACGCAGCGGATAACTTTCTCCAGGATTAATAATTAAACAGTACATTTCCCATAAAGATTCCATGAAAGGTGCATAACTAAACTAAACTTAGTTATACTTATTAAAATTTGTCAATGTCAATCTGCATGTCATCAGACAGTTTGCATATTCGTTTGCTATTTCTGTCATGAAAAATAATTAATTTTGTTATTACTAAAATTGCTACAGTTCGCGATGATAGCAAAGCATCGCCATACAAATAGTGGATATTGGCTCCAATCCAATCATCACAATTTATAGAAGTATACTATAAAGTTGAGAACTGTTGAAGATTCTACGAAATCACTCGGTTTCTTCGAAAACTAAAATATCTCACCGGTAAAATCCAAATGACGAATTGTATCAATCAATCTATACTTGAACCTTGAGGTTATTGCAAGCCTTTATTTAACTTGTCTTGTTGGTTCATATGTTATTATTATTATTTGTTGGTTCATTTTATTATGTTAATTAAATTAACTCTCATAAATAAATAAATAAATATGTACGTGAGGGTCAATTTTGTATTGAAGTTTAAACCAAGTAACTCCAGTTGAGGTATAGTTTATATAAACATTTGGTTTGGATAGCAATGCTTGATGTCGTTACGCCATTCTAAATCCAATATTTATAAGCACTTTTTGAGAAGAATCCGACAAATAAAAGGTCGGTATTAAAGTATCCTGCGTTTATTATTTTTTTTATATTTAAAGCTTATAACTATATGTGTATGTTAGTTAATTCGAGCGTCGTTAAATAAAATAGAACTGCGAATTTTTATTCCCTGAATATTGCAGATTGTTATAGGTTTTCCGTGAATAAATGAAGAGGGAAATTTAATATGTTGTTCATAACTTTAGTTAGAAGTGAGTTGCGGCTTTGTGCCTTTTGTAAAGTACTTAGGTAACTCTATTTGACAAGAATTTTGCGAAGCGACAGTATTAGCTAGGTATTTATTAAAGAATGTTTTGAGAAGAAGTTTATAATATTAACAACAGACTTGTCGCTAAGGCTTAGTTAACAGCCGCAAAGAAAATTCTTCAATCAGTACAAAACTGATACAGGAATAATTTTACTTTATTTGGTGTAATGAAACTGATTTATCATGTATTGTAACATGTAGCGTCAATATGTCTGCGTACGTAATAAAATATGAGAAATTAAATGTTCCCGATATTTACAAAATATATGATATTACTGATTGACTTGTATATTAAACATTGTCGCATTTGTCGTATTAAATTGCATTTGACATGAACGTTTGTACGGCGATATAAAATCATAAATTTGCATCTTATTGTTAAGTGCTAATTTGATATTTGTATCAATCTTACTTTAAGCAGTCGATTTATTAAAATTAGCTCTCATCAAATAGCAAATAATATAATTTAACATGACATACGTATAACTGATATTTAATACTAAAATTAAGCACACTAACCGCCTATGGCGAAATACATGGGCTTGCCGCAAGCGTTGTCAATAGCCGGCTATACACGACACAAAATCAACAAGAACATTTTCAGTTGACTGTCGCTTGCTACAGGCACACGAAGAGATGACAGTCGACATTCGACTATGAAGTCAAGCGTATATGCAATGACGCTTTTAGTGAGCAAGCGTATTCAAATCATAGAACTGGAGCCCAACTTGGAGTTCCACCAGTTTTTTAACCCCTTGAGGACTAAGTGGAAAACATTGTCTCTATCATATAAAACTACTGTTATAAGTCATATAAAGGTGTGGCGAAAGTTTTTCCGTAGGGAAACAACAAAAGATGTGAAACCCACTGTGGTTACTACATTAAGCCTTGTATTTTAGCGTGTTTTATAAATTCTTAGTATTCAATTCTTCTACGATAACAGGGGAGGGTGGTAAATGAAGTGTGACATGGTGTGAAAAAGGGAATAAAGACATAAAATTTCGTGCCGACACATTTCAAAACGCAAGAACTGTTTCACGCTAGAAATAGGTGTGGCGGTGATACTTCCCCGGTCGAACTACATTGGTTTCACCACCTGGCAAATCATTACTATATAATATTAAAGTAGTGTTGGCATCCCTAGTGATGGGGAGTCTCACAAATGTGACCAGCGGCGTCAACGATGAGGGTGGAGTCAAAAAGTTGGAAATTTCTGTGACGTAATTTAGTACCTACAAGCTTAGCCCGGGGATTATAAAACATTCGAAAAGGCTACAATTAACAGCGTTATTGTATTAATATTCGATTCGATTCGATTTAAATGGTATTCGCACACCCCTAGCTCCTTATAAGAACAAAAACATACATTTATTATTTTTACGCTCAACGCTTGCAGCACCAAGAGAATGGCGTTTGGAACGATATTGTTTTGTAGCCCGCGGGCAAGACGTACACGGAAAGTAAAATGGCGGGTGAACGGTCAGTTACCGGTCAATAATAGTGACCGCCCTAACGTTTCTTTACCTTGCCGTGATCTTTGCACTGCATTAAGAAACACTTTGAGCGTCATTTATTTCGTTGCATAGTAGCAATGCTCTCTATAGACTCCATATATTATAGTAATGGGTCATTCACATGTAATCACAGCTTTAATTATGTCTACTTAGAACATTATTGTTTACTATACAACACCGTTTCAATAATTCATTCATAGAATACCACACATATATTTATTGATTAAGGGTTGAACTTATTTTTGTCATTTCGTTAAACGTGGAAAAAATATAGCCTCTTTACGGATACCGTTAACAAAAACCGGCCAAGTGCGAATCAGACTGGCGAAAGAAGGGTTCCATAAATAACGGCAAAAAATCACGTATTTTGTTGCCGTCCTTAAATATTTATTTAATACTGTTTTTATGTATTTGCTGCTATAGCGGCAACAAAAATACATTATATGTGAAAATTTCAACTGTCTAGTTACTACGGTTTATGAGATACAGCCTGGTGACATACAGACAGATGGACAGCGGAGCGGATTCAAAGGGCGGCAAATGCGCAACTCATCACTGATCAGTGTTTAGAACCGTACGAAAATTTTACATAGTCTGTAATATATCATACGTGTAATATGTCGAGAACACTTGGTTTTGGCTGCGAAATACTTTTAGACGTCGTTTTTTTTGGTCGCCAAATGAGAAGATCGTTAAAACTTTTGTACTTAACGAAGCAAAAAAAAACGTCGTCAAAAAGTGACAAGAACTGACATACGATTTACAGATTTAATATTGATTATTGGGACGTCTAGTCAGTAGGAAGTAGAACTCTTGACACATATATGTTTTAATGATCACCAATTATTGGATATTTGGTAGCTGAAATGATGGTAAAAAGAAATTCAAGTGGGCAGGGCGGCATTTTTAGGTTTTTGCCCCGCTTAAAAATAATTGAAGATCCTGGTCTGGTAAGGTTCCGTTTTTACCTTTAGGGTACAGAATCTTCGAAAATAGAATTTTGACGTCATTTCATTACAATAATCCTGTGTATCACATTAAAAATATTCATGAAAGGGGTAACCTTTAAGCAACATTTTATTATGCTGTCGCAAAAATAAATCAAACTCCACGTGCTGTTCTCTATCCAATTTATCCTCCCACGTCGTGTTACGTAATAGATCTGTCTATTCGATAGTGGTGTCTATTTGTGACGTGTTCTATGATTATATAATCCGTTATCCGCATAATAATATTGGTTTATAATGATCTTCTATTTTAAACCAATATTCGATTATGATCCACCCGCATAAATATAATTATTATTACTGAGCCAGCCTGAGGAATAATACGAAGTCTTTCCAGAAAAAAACTCTTTCCAATTTAACTCTACATTGAAAGAGGAAGAACAGGTAGATTTTTATACCAGCTTTGGGGTAGTTTTTTAAATTTTGTGTGTTCACTTATTTATACTGATATTATTCAAGTGTTAATTCAATTAACAAAAAATGCTGGTAGCACCACCCGGTCAACCCGCATTGATCAAAAAGTAAAATGTTAAAAATACCTACAACATACCGTTTTTCTTAACACGATAACTGCTTTGACGTCAAATATAACCTTGTACTTGAAACTTCACAGACAAATAAATTTATTTTTAATAGACATACTTTATCCGGTTCATAAGAAGACCATATGGTATGCCTATGAGATTTCATTTAATTTGGACATTCGTTCGTAATGTTTGGACTGAAAGCGTAACGCTAAGTGACTGTTTATTATCACTGTTAACACCTCTTTAATGAAATAAATTGACGTACTCGCCGTCTTAGTAATATAACTTCCTCTCACATCTCGTTTTTAATTTTATATCTTGTTAAATTAAGACAATTAGTTGGGTGGTAAGGCTAGTTTTTTTTGTTCTTATC
The DNA here is from genome assembly GCA_018249875.1 of Cecropterus toxeus. Taxonomy (NCBI): domain Eukaryota; kingdom Metazoa; phylum Arthropoda; class Insecta; order Lepidoptera; family Hesperiidae; genus Cecropterus; species Cecropterus toxeus. Next base: position 5,504 of record DWNE01010894.1, read on the forward strand.
TTAATTACACATTCCAAAGACTAAAGAAAGTTTTTCTTCCGTAAGATTTTTTTAATGATTGTTACATAATAAACGGTTATAGTCTAGATTTTAATTTTGTTCATACACCTCAGATTTGTAGAAATTATGACGTACTCATAAAATAAATATACCACATATAAACGTAACGTAATATAAACGTTAACGTAAGTTTACGTGAAAGTCGTTGAATAATAAAACCGCGGTCAAAATAGAAAGGACGCTAAATATTTATTTCTTCAAGTAAAACACAGTATTTACGTTATGGATTAGTAATGCAAACATGAGTAATGACAGTTGTATCATAATTAAAGAACACGCCAGTCTCCAAATAATATGCTTATTTATAATATGCTTAATAAGCATAATCATCTCGCATTAATTATTGTTTTATTTATAGCCCGTCCACACGTGGTGCACTTACTTAGAAATAATTGAATTAGTTGTTTGATGGTGGTAGAACTTATTTCTGCCAACTAATAGTAAGTAACAGTCTTAAGCGTTGTTTCGTCATAGGTTTTTAGGGATAGCATTTTAGACGCACTTATGCGAAGTTATATGCCAATATTAGTTTTAGTCCTCAGACGTAGCAATTCAACTGTGGTCGACCACGGTAGGTGGCAATCACACTGGCCGTCAGGTGGACAACATATACTCTTACTATTCTACAAAAAATATATTAATGTTGTAATAATTGAGGCGGTAGGTTAACGAGGAGTTAGCAATAGTCTGGTTCTGTTGTCAAGTTTAACCGAATTTTCCTAATACTTTGAGACGTTGCAATTGAAATTCACTGGCAGAGCAACATATTTATTTCAAAACAACTTAGTACCAATTAGTCATAAGTCGTGGATGACCCTTTTTTTCGAGTAAAATCAACTTACCCAAGGCTCCTGCAACTTGCTAGTTCAAAAGGTGCGAGTTACATTTTTTGTGTTCCAAAATACTGAAAACTTAACATAGATTTAATACTTCACCTAATACGTGATAAAAAGTTAAATTATTAGGCACGTGTACCAGTCCATGTGAGCTGGTTTCGTTTCCTAATTTAGCGTGTAAATGACGTGCTAGAATATATTTAGTCAATGTCAAAATACTGTTGCAGCCTAGATAAACAGATAAGTGTAAGGTCGAAGTAAGCGGCATTCAATGTTCTAATGTGTTTGTTTATAAGACGAACTGTGCAAGCCGTAGTATTTGCATTATTTGACAGTAGTAGTGATAACCGAATGATTGAAACTCGGCCTCTCAATCGAGGTTCCGAGTTCGAATCCCAGGCACCACTGATTTTTCTAAAATTATGTGCGTATTAGTATTAGTATTTAATTATGCTGCTTTACGATGACGTAAAACACAAGAAAATCTGCATACCTAAGAGATTCCTATAGAAAAAGGAGCTCTCAAAGGTGTGTGAAATGTATAAATTCGCATGTGGCTACCGGCTTAAAATCTCACTCTGAGAGAAAACTCTTGCCACTGCTGTGGGACATAATGGGTTCATGAGAACGACGACTATACAGCACATTTAGCGAGATTAAACAACACGAAAAAGAATATTCCATTCTTATTGTATTGCATATATCAAATATTTTTCTTACTTATCTTTCCTCACCAAAACCTGACGAAAAACATGTAAGTACTATAAAATATTCATAGTAGAGAAAGTTGTGCCGATTTCGTAAGAGATGACGTATATTTTGCCGCTTGTTTATTGTTCGCGATAGTGGAGTGAGGCCGGCACTCGGGTTAGTGTACCCCGTGACCCACATGCTGCATCTTCCTGCTCTATGACGTCATTCCGAAAATTTGGGTCATGAGGGCGCTCGAAGTCGGAGCTCACAGTCGCCGCGCCTCCGCATCGAGCACCGAGCAGACAGCGCTGCGCTTCGCCAACCCGATCATAGTATCATGAATATCCATACTAATATATAAATGAGATAGTGTGTGTGAGTTTCTTACTCAATCACGTAAGAACCATTGGTCCGATTTACATGAAATTTTGCATGGATGTAGCTTATATAGCAACTTATAGGCTACTTATGATTTCCATATTTTCCACTATTTAAAAATGGCGACTATTTTAGTGACGTCACTACACGCTTTAGTATACGATAATTTAGAACGTTGCAAAGGTATCTTTTCATATAGGTATAACAAAAAGAGTCCGTAGGTAATTCCCAGATTAATATTTTGTAACAGACTTTATTAGCTTATTCTTAACTTGCAAATGACTAAAAGAAATGTTCTTTTTTTTTAATTTATGTGACTGTGCGGGATCATGCAAGCATGGAGAATCGATTTTAATTAGATGTTAACGCATATGTAGTTTTTTAGTGGTAAGTTATTGAGTTCTCTATAAGTTTAGAAGTCACTTATGAACCGATATGGATCTGTTCATTTTTACTTTTACTTTATATCTTTAAAATTTGTTAAAAAATATAAAATATAGCACATGAAAATCCTCTGTGTATAATTGAGTCCACAAGAATAACCATATTATTCTGAAAAAAGGTCATTCGACACCTTGGAAAAGTATGCAAAAAATGTGTCAAATTACGCACTATTTCCTATATGTAGGTTTTTAATTTCTTCCGGTTCCGTTGCGCGGTCATTATTCTGTGTATTTAATCAATTCCGTATTGACCTATGTTCTATCTAAACTTTTTCCTCATTCCACTATATCTATATGTTAATAATCGCGTACCTCACACTTTTACTAACATTTCAGTTGATAGGAAACTCATTTAAATTAAAATATTCTTGCACGATTTGACACAGACATGTTGCCGACAAAAGTTCTTGTAGCATCGTTCTATGTTAATCTACGTTCTGATAATAAAACTTATCACAAAGTAAGCCAGTACATACTTTGTTTATGTTTTTGTCTATACATTGCAATGTTCAGTACACGGTTTTCGGCTATACTTTGCTATGAATCTTGAAATGATGGACAAAAACATAAGCATTTATTTTATAAAGGGAACATAATAAATTGCGCTCTATGATCACAGACGAATAACCGTGGGATATATCAGTACATAACTTCATAAGTGTCGGATTTTAAGCCTTATATCTGATTGTATTTTTTTATACGAGATCGTTATGAAAATCTTATGAATCTGAAATAACTTTATAATCATTATTATAAAGTAGCTTAAACTATCCTTATATGTCGTAAATGTATTAAAACACTATAGATACCTATGCGAGGAATGGAGTACTTACCTCTGAAGGTTCTGGTATATCGATTTTACCATGTTTATATGGGGAAAAGGACAGTGTGATTTTACCCATTCAGTTCATTCAGGTACATTTACCCAAATGAGGCAGTATAACGATAACCACCTTAGATTACATTTCCTAATATTTCTCTTATCAAATCAACTCAAATCAATATTTCACAGTGTAAGGTACGTACCGATCGGAATAATGAGACCTTTTTAGTGTGATTTAAAACCAGCAAGTAACAAAGTATTGAAGGTACATTTACATTCAGTAAAAGAAATTTATTCACTTAATTATATAATATTTTATACATGCGACAGAGTAAAATATGAACGAAGTCAATTGCGAGTCGAGCCGAACCAATCAATAAGCGGCATGACACGCATGCGGCCGGCATAACGATATCGCGTGCTCCATCAACGAGACGAATCTAAATGTTCAAGTTATTTACGTATGTATTGATGTAAATAAGAACACTGTAATAAGTACCTATTATCGGTATATTATAAAAAAAAAACTATATCCCGCACACTAATATTATAAAGAGGAAAGATTTGATTGTTTGTTTGTTTGAATCGAATAGGCTTCGAAACTACTGGACCGATTTGAAAAAATATTTTACCATTAGAATCCTACATTATCCTTGATGAACATAGACTACATTTTATAAGAGAAAAAAGAGGAACATGTGAAAATTTCGATTATGTAACTCGATGTGTGCAAAAAAACTACCAAAATACTTCTTATTAAAAGAAGGCGACTAATTTTATGTCCCGTAGCGAAGCTTGGGTAGTTCAGCTAGTGATAGATAATAAGCAAATCATAATTTCGCTGCAGGTCTGATTGGGTTGACTTGAAACAGGTTAGAACGGTTAAGGGATCATAATTTCTTACTTCGATGAATGTATTAACGACCTAGACATACGGTTCAACACAAAATATAAATAAACTTCTGACGTAAGTAAATTCTGACTATGTAATTCAGATAACGAATTGAAATATTTTTTCCTTATTCCAAAGTTTTGTTATTTAAACAGCTTTAATTATATAATGTGTATTAAAAATAGATATTCTAGCTTAATCAAGCAGCTGCCAGTTATTGAAAATGGCATCGATACTAAAATGTCCGTTTATTCAATAGCATTGAAGATAAATAAATTTAACCTCCTGACGACCCGCGTACTTCATGTAGAACATAGAAATTTAAAAAATCTACCACAAATGTTTGAAATGGCTACCCTGTTTTGATATTACAGTGCCATCTGTTAGTTCTTTTTGATTAACTTTCACCCAATTTGCACTCTGTCATATCTGTCATTTCGATAAAAATGGCAACCAAAGCAAGTGATGTGGGAG
>DWNE01010895.1:0-10102 GCA_018249875.1 Cecropterus toxeus
GCGGAATACATATTTTTTTCAAACCATCCAATATGGGTATCAAATGAAAGAGCTTAATTTGTAGAATTCAATACAGTGCGCAAAAGCTTGTTTTGAAAAATACTTTTTATATTAATTTATTATTTCGTAGTTCATTTTACTTTTTAGCATGTATAGGTTTGGTATATGTGAAATAACGTTAAAAAATAAGTGGCTGCAGTTTTTACACAATCATATTTTTTTAAAGTATGCTAAAACCCTTATGCTCAGAAATATTTTAATATTTATCACTATTACATATCATATCATATTTATATTTACTTCCGTTGTATGTGAATTGCTTCGACATATAATTAAACATACAATTCATCCATACATAAAATAAAAACAATTAAAGTATCGCGTCTGTACTCCGCATATTAAAAAAAATGTTTTGTAGGAAAAAGATTAAGTAGTAATGTAATTTCTGTAACTGAATTCTTGTCAGTTTGTCCATGTGCTTGTTTGTAATCGCATCATATTATGAGTTCAGTTTATCTATACTAATATATAAAGTGAGGCGGTGTGTATGTTTGTGATTTACGTGAAATTTTGCATTGATGTAGTTAATTACCTGATTACTTAATTACCTGGTTAATTTATGCTACTTATGATATCGATAATTTGCACTATATAAAGGTGGCGAATATTTTATGTCTCGTACCGAATATGGGTGTTTCAGCTTTATCTTAATGGTATATTTAGTTATTATTTTATTTAAATCCATCAACTTTCTCAAAAGTAACTACAAATTAAAAAAATATAACATTACAATTTAGCAACCTTATAGCTTCGTTTATTAATCGATCGTTTACGCCTAATATTTGTAAATTATGGTTAGTATAAAGCTTTTTCGCACGTCATTCCCTTCATAATAAACGGTCTTAGTTAGTATGTATGAAGTTCGTGACACGTTTAGTGGTCGGACGTTGATAGCGTCGTTAATCATGTCCAACGGACAGCGCCTCATTCGGGCTCATCGTGCCCTAAAACTGATGCTTTCCACACAATTGATACCCTTGTAACCGTTTACTCTTCGATATTTTACAAACTTTGATGATGCGAATTACATAACGTCGTTCAGTATCAATTACGTAGTGTGAGGTCACATCAAATGTTAACAAAATATATAAAATACTGTCTGAAATTATACTATAATATTCTCCAAGTTTCATTTATTTGTAAATCTAACGTAAAATCACTTGTCGTTTGTCGCTTATCTGCCCACGCTCAGACAAATCGATTTGATGCAATATACGGTTGTCTATTTCAAATATTGAATGAGTAATATTGGCTTTTGCGGGACGCGACTCAAGGAATATTAAAAACTTTTTGCTAACGTTTGCGTTGGGAAAGATCTGAGTGCCTTCATGTGGATGTGAAACGGATAAATGGGCTTTGAGCTTGACATATTGTTATTAAATTCTCTTTGTGGTGACACGCTCTTACTTTGTTGTGTTATTTTGTTATAATACAAAGGCAGCAAACGACGCAGTTCGCCTGATATAGAGTGGCAGAGGCTTTACAGTGCCGCTGCATTACTGGTTTGTTACTTCAATCATATAGAAGGAAAAACGGTATATCTACTGTAAGGTTTAAGTTTTATAATATATATGAACAACATTTGGCTATAACCATCGCAACAATTCTTTATAACGTATCGCCAGGTGGTAGGATTAATTTAGCTCGACCGGGGAAGTACCACCACCACACCTATTTCTAGCGTGAAGCAGTTCTTGCGTTTCGGTGGAAGGATGTGGTTGTCAGCTCACCATCTCAGTCCTCGGGAGTAGCAACGCATCTGTGGTCGACTTCATATAGAACCCCTGTTCTATATGAATTTGTTTACAGATGTCCATGGGCGGCAGTAACCACTTACCATCAGGTAGGCTGCTTGCTCGTTTGCTACTTCATATTTATAAAAAAAAAGCAATGAACGAAGCGGGGGGAGTCGCGGGAATCATCTAGAGTTACATAAACATTACAAATAAACGATTTAATGTGTACTCACCCTACAATGTAACTGCAGCTCATTGATATTCTATAGGTAATTACAAAACAGATACAGTGAGCTGTACTTACATTGCACTACAGGTAAAAGTAAGTGGGCTAATAGGGTTATCAACAATACCTTTTTTAAATCGTATTGATGTGTATTAATATTACTGGCCTCCTCCTTCAAGGCATTTAATATAAGGCTTAAAGTAGCAAACGAGCATTCAGTCCAATTGAGGAAAAAAAAATTACATATCTTAGCAGTCGGCCTCGACACATTTGTTTGTCATTGCACGTGTCAGCGTCAAATGTATTTTGCCAAATTTCGCTAAAGCAGTGAAATTTCATGGCCCTATCAGACACACATTTGTTTCTCATGTTTAAAGAGCAATTGGCGCTTGAACCGACTGTTTCTTGGTTTCAATGCGTTTCGAACTCGTCAATGACAAATTGACAAGCTATGTCAAATGAGTGTTTGATGTTATTGATTTGGGATTAAGAAGTATACAATTATAAGTTGTTGATGAATGTGGCGAAACATTTGACTTTTTAGACGAAAGTTACAAAATGCAATAAGAGACACTTATATAAATTTAATTGCATAAATAAGTAACATTTGTTCCCTATTTTTTATTATTATTTTTTTTAAGAATTTTCTACTTTACTCTATTGTACCTACTAAATATAATTTGTAGTTTATTAAAAAATACTATGTTTCGGCGAAAGACTGTTGACAACCCTAGGTAACACCCATATGAATGTCATCTACTCATTGTAGGTCCGATAGATGGTATTAAGTTATTAATAAACTCTTATGTAAACACATATATATATTTATGTACCAGAATCACTAACATACACAAACTTGTGTTCTTCATCGTTCACAAGTGGTTTAGGAAGAATATCCGAATTTTGCTTTTACTCTTGTATATCCTGTAATGCGTAAGATCGCAAGCGAAATTACATAAACTATATAGTCGGGAAGATTTAAATCGTTGAACGTTATCCAAATCGCGGTTCTATGACTCAACATCAACCCGATGTAACTCAAGAGTTGTATGTAGAAATAGCTGAGGTAAAAGCTACCCAGTCGAGCCATCCTGATATTACCATCTTTGCGCGTATATTTTTAATAATCATCATCCTCATCACCATCATCCTCGTCATAATCCTCACCATAATCGCTCTTGATTGTACTATTACAATGAATCTCTCAAAATGAGAAAGGGTTTTAAACCACGTTGGCCTTCATCAATTATAACTAAACATTTTGTAACTTTTTTTAGAAAACTTTTTTGGATATGTGTTTCGTTGCGACGTTTTACTTCACCGTGAAACATTGCGTGATATTTCATTTCTAAGATAATTAAATGTTTCTTTGTTATATTCATTTTAGGTGAACACACGGACACACATAGATGTGGACCTACCAAAAGCAACTACAAAGCAGAAATACACTCTTTACACAGATAAGGAACCCTATGACTTCGTAGCTGCAAGACAAGTGGCGAAGCCTACAAAGTATGTACATATCTGTTCAATACAAAATTTGGTAAAGTATCCTTAAGTAACTGAACTGATTGTGAACGAAGTTATACTTTATTAGAATTACGTTGGAAACGAACAAGTAGGCCATCTGATGGCAAGTAATTTCTGCTGCCCATGGGCATCTAAGTAACTTAATATAGAACAGGGGTTCTATATAAAATTGATCACAGAAACGTTACTACTCACGAGGTAGACGATGGTCACCTCATATATAAGTAAGCCGGTAACTACACCCTTCCACCGAAACGCAAGTACTGCTTCACAAGAGAAATAGGTGTGGCGATACTATCTTTGCCAGCTGAACTATACTGGGTCTGCCATATCGTTCGAAGGACCGATTATCGAAAAAGATGAAAGGTCCAAATGGCGAACACGTGTCCCTGACAAAAGGCCGAAAGTCAGCCCCCGACCTGTTGGACCGACGACCTGAAGAAGACAGCGGGAAATTACTAGACTCAAATATCACTGGATCGGTTGGAGTGACACATAAGAAGCCTACCACCAACAGTAAACCTCAAAAGGCTGATGGATGGATCGAGTTCGAAATTTTACTTTACAAATTGAAGACCTTCATAGTAATTTACATTTTTTATCAGATATTTATTCGCCTGTACCATAAAAACAATTATACGCTCGTGAATGTTTAAATTATGTTAAACCAATGAACCTACATTTGTAACAGTGTATTTACCCCAGAAGTAAAGCCATCTATGCATAAGTACATGCCTTTTGGTTTTAATGAATAGAAGGACAAAACGGCCATGCACACAATAATTAAATGGCCACTGCTGCCAATGGTCATTTGTACCCAAACCCAGATAAGATTGAAATGTTACCAGAAGTTGGTCACAGATGCGTTGCACAGAAGAGGTGGCGATGTAATTCGTCCTATGAAGATATATAAAGTACATCGCCACCACTGCTATTATTAGGTGTGGTCATGGTGCTTTTCGGGTCAAACCTGAAAGGTGTCCATCAAAAGAAAAACATCACAAGGAAACCTGCACTCTTGAGTCCTCAAAAAGGAAATTGTAAAATCGATGATTTATGATAAATGAATCTATACTAATATTATAAATTAGTAGAGTTTGTTTGGTTGAACGCGCTGATCTCAGGAACTACGGGTTCGAATTGAGAAAATATTTTTGTGTTGAATAGTAAATTTATCGAGGAAGGCCTTAGGCTATATAACATCACGCTATGTTTGTTTGTTTTTTATAGATTATTCTCTAATGAACGCGGGTGAAACTACTAGTCAGAAATATAACGTTATTTTCCAGTGTTCTTGAATCTACGGGTCACCTTATAAAAGGATGTTTGGGAGGAGGGATCTTAGGAATACACGAGGCCTACATGAAGGGTGGCCTATGGACCTCATTAGTTTTCACAATTATTTTCGGACTGTATATTACCTACTGTGTTCATGTAAGTAGCTACTTTTAACAAAATAATAAAATGATAAGGTTTTAACGATCATTCCTCAATTGATCCAAGCTATTACCCTACTTGTCCCACTACTGGATACGAGTAACTCCTTCTAACTGGGGAAGGCCTGGAGCAATTTCACTACGATACTCTAGTATGTGTTGGTGGATAAAAGTGGAGAATGGCAGTTGGTGGAGAAACTGTCCCCTTCGAAGCTATTAACTTCAAAGTGACTGATAGATTAGAATACTCTTTATTACACACCATAAACATAAATAAAGAGAACAATGACATAAAACATAGATCCAATAGGCGGTCTTAACGCTAGACAGCGATCTACAAAGACAAACCAAAATGACTGATATTCAATGATAACCAAAATTAATTATTCAATGTGCCCTCCAATCACGCAAGCCAATCATATCCATTTACACAAGCAGTTAATCAATGCTATTAGTCTTTAAGTATGCAATTGCCAGAGTTTAAACAGTAAAGACCTAAAACATTCTAGATCTTCAAACTGGAAATTGAAGTATCTCAAAATATTTTGACGATTCGGTGTTTGAAAACAAAATCTACGTTTGTTACAACGCTGAATTGCAGACTTTATTTCGCGTGGCACCTCCAAATCTTCTGTTCGCAATTTTTCGTTCCAAACTTCGGAAAAGGAAAGATTTTTAGGAACTTTTTCCGGTATCCAACACTATGTCTGGAAGCGTTACGATCTAAAAGTAGGACTCGGGTTTTCGGGTAGAAATATTCATGGTTCTTTGACTGAGGCTACATTTACAGTATTACTTATAAGAAAGAGTTCATTTCATGTAATTAGTAGCTTTGTTAAGAGAAGAGTTACCTAATAAGGTTAGCTAGTCTCTCAATTTTTTTCACACCATAGGGTGTGAAAAAAATTGAGATTCGCATAGGCGAAGAGGAAGAAAAGGTTGTACAGAATTAATTCATTTAAAATTTACCGACAAAACAAAACAAGTACTCTTGTTTAAAGACTATTTTATCTACTAAGCTAAGGTGGGTCCCGTAAATCTCTTTCCCTCATATATATGTGGGAAGGACAATCCGCCTATGATATATTTACATGTACAGTGGGAAGAATAAAATATTTCGATAAAATATTTTTACGTCACGTTCCTCATTGCTGGACTTCTCATTCGCTTCTTGAATTTTAAAATATGTATTACAAATATAAAATATACACTTTATTGCACACTACAACCCACTACTGAAGGACTACAATGGCACATAACATTAATATACAATGTAGATCAGTCGTTAGATACAGTGCATTACTTGTAAAATTTCAGATCCTAGTATCATCCGCCCAGACTCTTTGCACGAGGCTACATTTGACGGAGATGTCGTATCCGGACGTCGCAGAAGCTTCGTTAGAAGTTGGGCCCTTCCCTACCTGGAGGAAGTACAGCAAATGGTTCAGGTGTGTTTGTTATTACTTACTACAATTTCTTTAAGGTAGAATCCTGTTTAGTCCAACAAATAACGACAGTCTGAACTTGTGTTTTGGTTTGACGGGTGTGATAAGGAAGATGCAGACACTAGAGACCTACAATCATGGTCATAGTTATAGCGCTGATAGGAAGGAAGATAGGAAGATAGGGAGCAGAGATAGGAAGGGGATAAATGACAAGAAAGGACTTCCTTTGTGAAGATTTCTTTCTTTTCCCCACTATGCTAAGTGTGTCCGAACTCCCTAACGCCCCCTTCTTGCATAATGTATACGCCGATATACTCCTTATGCTCAGGAGTAACCTCAGGTAATACTCTAATCTTATCTAGGGTTAATTACAGATGTTCAATGACCTTAGCATCAGGTTTGTCAATGCTCGCATTAAAAAAATATTTTTCGTATTTTCCAGGTATTCTGTTGACGCCATCATTTGCATAGACCTATTTGGTGCGAGTTGCGTATATCAAATAATTATAGCAAAGACTATAAAAGAGTTAGTTGAAACAGCAAACGATGAGAGTCCAGGGGACATAAACCAATTGAGGCTATACGTCCTAGCCTTACTAGTACCCATATTGTTACTCTGTATGATAACTACTCTGAAGTATTTAGCACCGTTCTCAATAGTCGGTGATTTATTTATTGGTGAGTTTAACATTACTTTAAGTATTTTCCCTTGATTTGTATTGATTTCTCGAAATGTTGTTTCTTGAGGAGATCTCATAATCTCTCCGCTATGTTCCTCCGTTGGAAGCGTTCAACAAATAGCTAGGTCATCAGCATAATGAAAGATTCTAAATCGATCGTTCAATTTTAAGAAGAAATACTTTAATTTTGGGTAAAAAGATTTGTTATATGGGAATATGTGGGAATTATAGCATTAGCTCTCATTTAAAGACGACTAAAAAAATGACACCACGGAACGTGATCAACCATGACAACATGAAAACCTGAATTTAAAATACTTTCCTGTTCGTCGTTTCATATCTATCCGTCTGTTTATCTATCAAGGTCCTGTATAAAAATTTGCCATAAACCTATTTCATTTATAACAAGCTTATACTATAATTTTCTATTGCCCACAAATTCGTACGCTTGGAGACCAAAAAATAAATAATATAAAAATTAGTACATTCAGGGGAGGCCTACGTTCACCAGTAGTCATCGAAGAGCTGATGGATGGATAGACAAACATTAGACCCTATTTAATCCCATTAGCGTTGGAATATCAAATATTATTTATTGATGTGTGAATCTTTTATCCAAAGTTCATCATTATGTTCAGTAGTTAAGGCTCTGCGATGATTAGACAGAAGGGAGTGACCTTCTGCTTAAATATTTGTATTTACGCTTAGAGATTAAAATTGCTTATGAATTTGACTTGTACATCTATTATAGACGAAGTCAACAATTTCCTGGTAATTCCTGGTAATCAACTGGCAAAATTAATTAAAATCACTGGGAAGTTGTAATAAAACAAAATTCTCATATATTTTTCTCGGAAATTATTGATAAGGAAATTCCCCGTAGTTCTTGATATGCTGTAAAATTCCGAACAGGTTAACAGATTTTGAGACAAACAGAAGGTTACAGAGAATGAGCTTTACATGTATGAGATAGGCGACGAACTGAGTAAAACGACTGCATTGACTCCTATATCTTTACGAAATGTGAGATGTGAAGGCGACCATCTTAGACCTCGGAAGTGGCAACACATCTGTGATCGACCTCAGATAGAACCCCTATTCTATATGAAGTATTTTTTTGATGTCCATGGGCGGCAGTAACCATTTACAAACAGGTGGACTGGACTGGAGCGCCATCTATTTGTAGCATCGAGAGTTTTCGTACCGCATTATTGTCTCACCGAATTACATATCTCAACGATTCTAAAAGTTTCACTTAAAAAAATATTTTCAGTGGTCTGCGTAGGATCAACAATCTACTATAGTATGAGTATAGCACCACCTATCACAGCTGTACCAGCCTGGAAGGATGGGACAGGGTTCTTCGAGTTCTGTGGCATCGTCATCTTCAGCATGGAAGGTATTGGAGTATCATTGCCAATAGAAAATAGTATGAAGGACCCGAGGAAGTTTCCGACTGTTTTGTGCGCTGGTAAGTAATTTTATTGACATCAGATTTCTTGGATAAGTCTTGAGATAAGTCCGTCTGTTCATCGTCAGGAGCAGTAACGCATCTGTGATTGACTTGAGATAGAACCCCTGTTCTATATGGAGTTGTTCTATATTTGCGTCCATGGGCGGCAGTAACCACTTGCCATTAGGTGGACTGCATGTTCGCTTGCTAATTAAATGTAATAAAAAAATCTTCTATGAACCTATCGCGACGACGCTTTAATCAAACTACTAAATTTACCAAATAATAGTAGTTATTTGTGGTTAATTCAGTAGGCCAATCTCTATCTACCTTCCTTTTTTTAGGGTTCCGTAACAAACAGGTACAAATGGAACCCTCCGCTGTCCGTCTCTCTATCACCAGACTGTATCTCAGAACCGTGGTAGCTAGACAGTTGAAATTTTCACAGATGATATATTTTCGCACTTGGCGAGTGTTGTGAAGAATTACATTTTGTAATAAAAAATTGTCCACATGTCGTATTGCATTCTACCAGACAACCAAAAGTTATATTTGTTTGTTCTATTTCAGGAATGACAGTAGTGGTTTCATTCTTGATTATGGTTGGATTTTTTGGATACTGGGGTTTTGGTGAAAAGTCCGTCTCACCGGTCACCTTAAATTTTCCAACAGAAGTGTGAGTATTTAATCACGTGCACATACACACGCAAATTGTATTACTATGTTTAGCTGCGGGGAGTCCAATGGAACCAGCTGAATTTTGACACTGAAAAAATAGTCTAGTCTAGTCAATCCAAATTATATTTTCTGACAGTGTCGATCCAATGACGTCACCTGTTCAAAGGTCTATTCAAATTCAAATAGCGCCATTTCTTGTTGTAAAACTGACTTTATAGCATTACAATTACAACACTATTAATGTGTTCATTATAATGAAATCAGACACTAGAAGAATACTTTTAAGCCATAAATATATTACAATTATTGATCCTATGATGACTCCGCCGAATGTCAATCTCTTCAACTCCTCACCTCACCCTACCCTCTCACTTTAGCCCAACTGTCTTCGCTTCACCTCGCCCCTCTTGTCATAGCACCTCACCACATTAAAGCATCTCACCACTATTACACAATATATTTTTTTCTTTCTTACAGATTTCCAACCGTCTTGAAATGCCTGATTGGAGTAATGATCTTCATAACATTCGCTCTCAACTTCTGGGCGCCTTTCAACCTAGTCTGGTACTACGTTTCGAAGAAACACGATAAAACGAAACACTGGATGTGGGAAAGAGTGTACCGAGCATCATGCATCGTCATTATCACAGCGGTTGCTATAGCCTTCCCCAATATCGGAAATATGATGGGATTAGTAAGTAGAAAATCATTTTTTTTTCTTTTAATATTGAAATTTGCCAGGTGGTAGAACCAATGTATTTCGACCGGGGAAATACCACCGCCACACCTATTTCTAGCATGAAGCAGTTCTTGCATTTCGGTGGAAGGGTGTGGTTGCCGGCTCACTTTTATATGAGG
>DWNE01010896.1:0-10102 GCA_018249875.1 Cecropterus toxeus
GGCCGAATAGTAGTTATCCGGTATTCGGCCGGATAGTATTAAGGCCGCCGGATAGGCCGGATACCGGATAGTTACCGCATATTCGTTTCATCTCTAATTTTTTCTTTACTATTAAAGCCAATGTTAATAAATGTAAGACGTACCTATATAATTACTAAAAATTACAGGTTCCTGTTAATTAAACCTAGAACCCTCATCAGGAGAGGCGATTAAACCCCTAAGTAATCAGTGTTGTCACAGCTAAATCAAAACTAATAATTGCATTACTAATAAACAGGACTAAAATAAAATATCTACCTCATAATTGTATCACACGCTCTATTTCGGTTTACTGATTCACAGCGGGAGAGATCTTCACCAATACACATCAATACATACACATACTTATATACATACAATTATTCATAGTACGCAACGCAATAAAATTATACAACCTTGTCGTTGTAAGCTTTGTTGAAGTTGTTGCGAATTTGAACTCCAGAGAAATAAAGCTTAAAGCGACAACGTTCTAATTCTTATTAGTCATTGTGCAATACACAATGTTTACACTATGTTGCTTGGTTGCGAGGAAATTTATTGTTATGTATGTTTGTAATTTGATTTTATTGCTGGCTTATTCGGTTTATTGTTGCAGTTATTGTTAACTTGTCAGATGTACGATGGCAGATATATTTGAAAGGTATGTTATACCTGAATAATATGTGTACATGAGCTTGCAGTTCTTTTGATAGCGCATATCTGTAATATTTACAAGCCAATATACTGTTGGAGTCTTACCTGAAATAGGTCACAAACACATGAGGATCAATGAGCACTAAGAATAAGGATTCCAGTTAACTTAGGCCTCATCATTAGTAATGTATCTGTGGTGTACCTCAGGTACTATCAACTCAGTCGACCCGCGTGGCGGAGCGGTCACCGTACCGCTAAGACACGCAGTGGGTCCCGTGTTCGATCCCTGGCCAAACAGAATGTGAATGATGAGTTTAGATTTCTGGTCTGGGTGTTTGTGTATTCGTGTTTGTGTGTCTATGGCACCCACGATACAGGAGAAAATCCTACTGTGGGGCTATGAGTGTAGAAAACGTTTATGTTTATGTCTTTAACCGTATTGACATATCTTTGACCCTTAGTCCTTTCAAGACCCCTTGGCCTCAATGGTAGTGACGTCTGCGGCCTGTTCTTTGGTACTTTTACGCAAGTAGGTAGATATTTTTCACCGCGCTCAGTTGTTTTCAGGCGGAAATAAGTGTAGCGTTCTTTCGGAGTCATACTACAACGGGCTTACCTTTAAACTTTATCCATTTACTGTAGGTGTTTTTCAGCAAATTGAAGTATCAAACGAGCATGTAGTTGACTTGGTGGTAAGTAGTCACTGGGTTCTACTTCAATCACAAATGCGGCGCTTCTCTTGAAGATTGTGATGGTTGTACTTTAGTTAGCCGGATTCCACGCTCTTCCAACTAAAGGTATGAACTATAGAAATAGATTTGACCGTGGTACATTTTCGGTCAAACTCAGAGCGGATTGACAGTATTCTGGGTATTAAATGAAAAAAATAAAAGATAAATACACATTAAATTGTAAAATATTTTATTTAAAGTAGATATTTTACATAATTATTTTTGTTATGGAGAAGACGAACAAAATGAACAATTAATTCAAAGACTTTTCTGTACTTTAATAGTGAAATATGAAGACTTAATAATTATAATCTATGTTACTTTGTATATGATTTGTGCTACATCCTTCATATCAGATGACAATAACACAACAGTAACTGTAAAAAAGTTAGAAAGGTATGAAAGAAAAAGGAAAAATGGAATACATCAAAAATTCGAAATGGACACCGTCGCTTTTAAATATAATATCTTGAACACAAACTGTCATTCAACAATGATTATGGAAATAAAAAGGATATTACTTATAATACAGAGACCACTCTAAAATATTAAGCGCGCGGAAAATCAGGAGAGGCAGGAATTTCCACGATTACTTTTGTGTTTTGTCATCCGCCAAAATGTATTTTCAAGGATCACTAGAGGGATGGATCTCCTTTTTGTTACGGTGTCCGCTGTCTTCCTTTTTTATAACTTCCCTTCTTGCCAAATCTTTACATTAATATTCATAAATTGTTAAGACTTGTCGAATTGAAATTTGACGGTACCTTGCTATTCAGATGTTCGTTTTTGATGGTGTTGCTTTTGAATAGAATGCAATGACTGAATTCCTACTTGAATATGTTTTTATGAAAATATGACTTAGGTAATGGATGATTATATGGCGTTTGCAAAGAGGTTTTGAGATGATGTAGGTTTTGGCATAGTAAAGTTAAGAGTAAGAAAAGGAAGTAAGTAGGTAGTTTCATTTTTCATTCCCTTATGGCGACCAAAAACTTTAGTCAGTAATATCTAAGCAAAATACCGAACTCCTGTCAACTACCCTTTAAGACCCAGCTGTTTAAACTGTTTGTTATTCTCCACTCAGATGGTCTGCCACTTGGCCACAGATTTAATTTATTAAATATACCTATATTTAAATGCTATCTAGCATTGTAATTGAATATTATTTCATTTTAATTTATTTCTACTACTATTTAGATTTGTCGTATTCAAACATACGAATAATTATTTATAGTTGCTTTACATCACTGACTCTTTTTATTTTCAGCTCTACAACTATTAAATTTGTTAAACCTTGCAACCATAATTATCTAAACACTAATCCCAGCAGTTTCACTCGCTAGGTACTACATAAAAAAAGAAACATAGCGTGATGTTGTATAGCCTATAGCCTTCCTCAATAAATGGATTATCGAACCAGTAGTTCCTGAGATTAGTGCGTTTAAATAAAGAAGCAAACTCTTCAGCTTTATAATATTAATATAAATCTATATAAACAACAATGATAATCCACAACAAAATTTGAAACGTGATAATCATCAAATATCACGTAGCTCCACTTCCCTGTATCCTTCGCCCGACCTTCATGCAACCCCACCTGACTCATTTAAATTTCCACCCAACAAAAATGGGGACCACTCGACTTCAAGATAAGGGATTAAAAAGAAATGCCATCCCGTTGAGATGCCCACTTGTGCGGAGCAATCAGCCGAGACGCGCGACTAAAATAAAAATTGAAAGCAGTAGAAAACTCAGTGGAAAACGTAAAACAAGTTAGACGGTAGGGTAGCCATATTGGATTTTGATACATAGCAAGGTGTAAAGGAATTCACTTATTATGAACAGGAGAATCTTCGGTTTTGGTATTCGATTCGACCAAAAGATTAGTTTTTCTATTTGATTAAAGCCGCTTTTCAAATTACAAGATGACTAAATTTAATTTATTGAAATGGCATTTTGTATAGGCATACGGGAGCACTTACGCAGTTACAATACTTTTTATTACTTTACCATCGAATCGGAATCCAATCTCAATTCAGAAGATACGGCATAAAACTCAGCGGATTACTTTTTGCTTTGTATATTATATTTCTTGACAGGATATCACATCTTAGTGACTACGGCTTTCTGGCACGACTTTCATTTTAAAGTGAGAAAGGCTTAATTAAAGTCCACCACATTGGCCAAATGTAGAATTTAAATTTAGGTCCACTGGCCAGTGGACCTAAAAACCCACATGATTCTATTACGACATAACTTATTTTTACGGAAATGGTCATTTATATTGCTATACTCGGTCTTAATCAAAGAGTCACCATTAATTTATTTTTACAATAAGTAGACAATTCACTTGCGTATATTAGCAGTAAACAGAGTAAAGATACCTTAATTTCACTAGAAGACATATTATATAACCAAATCACAGAAATGAATAATGTATTTCTAAAGAAGATTATCAAATCCGTGCAAAGTAGAACGGATGGAAATCCTAAAAGGGGAATGGCAAAGAATATAATGAAGACTGAAAAACCACAGCTCGTTAGTAAATGAAAGACGGTTGTAGTGCGTGTATGATTAAGAGACTCACCAAAATCCCTCTAGCAAATGTAGCACTTTCAAGTCAAGAGCTAATTTTCTCTAGTGAAAGAAAAAGAACAAGTTGAAATACACGTAGCTGCGAAATTTGGTAGACCTGTGTTGGTTTTGCCTGTTTTATGAAATAAGATGGAAGAATATGACGTCATAGTCTTATAAGTATAACATTTTGGCGTACGTCAAGTTTCACATAAAAAATATTGTTCAGCTTAAAAAATTCTTTGTAAATTCTATTAAAATGTTTTCTACTAAAATCCGTGATTATATTAATTAAAATAGCTTATAAAAATAAAATTGCAACGATAACTATTGCAAATAAATGTAATAGGTATGATGTACGAGTATTTCATATAATTCTTAATTAAGTATTTAAATTATAAAATAAAATAGTACAGATAATAATACGACAGTTCCTTAAACGCTGTACAAATACAACGTAATTTTTGCTGTCGTTCTTAGAATTTTGGCTTTTTTTTCCAAAATGCAATTCTCTGTAAATTATGAAATGACAATTTGGTAATTCAACACGTCATATTGAACACCTGTGCTTACTTCTAAGAACTTTACCATTTAATCTCTCATTAGCAATCAGGAGTCTATAGCGGATATAGCTTGACGGATATGTGACTGAAATACTAATTTATCGTTGTTGACCTTTCAGTGGTAGTACCTAATTAACTGTTTTTCGTATTTTTTTAACTTATTGATAATATTATAGTTCTAACTACGTCAAGAGTAATTTTAATATGACAAAAGAAATAGTAACATGGATATAAAGATATAGAGTGGAGATAAGCGATAAAAGGTTTATAGTTTTTACATTTACAAATCATACATTTAAGGAAAATTAGATTAATTAGGGTAGTTATTAGAGTACTAGTATAGTTAAATAGAAGCAATAAAATAAAAAAACAAATCTTAGAAGACAATATGAACATAACAATGACGTTATAATGAATAACAAAAAATATTTTTAAGATCATTTGGAAAGTGGTTTAAAAGTATGAGTATAAATATAAATATATATTTAGTAATGGAAACAAAAGAAATTGCTTGTAGGCAAAACGACATTGATTTCGACGTCGCCTATCTTTTTTGACAGAAGTCCTACTAGAAGTCGATCGCAGATGCGTTGCTGTTTCTGACGTGTGTGTAGTTTCTGAAGAGGGAACCCACCCTCAAATTGCGATACTTTATCGATGATTATTATTTATGGTAATAAATTTTATAATACTTGTTATTAAAGTTCTACTTAAGAAAAGTTAAGTTTGTCTTTTTTATCTTACGAATAAAAACATTTCGCTTGTTGGATGTATAACTCTGACAAGGTGGTCTGCTAGGCACATATATCAATTTCATTTATTTTGAGCTTCATTATAATGATGCATTCGCACCTCGTCTGCTTTACAGCATTCAAACCTCAAAGCCACACGGTTATAATAAATCAGTAATAGAAGAGAGAGAAAATAAAACAGTGAAACTGGAGACGAATTATCAAAATTTTTGGCACCTCCAATAATACGGCAAACGAGATGCAGTCCACATGATAGTAAGTGGCTACTGCCACCATTTACATCAGTAATCAATCCCAAACAAGATCAGAGTCATACCTAAGGTTGGCCAAAGATGCGTTGCTAGTTGCTACCCCTGAGGTCTAAATTGAAACGCCTTGGATAAGTATGTCTCCCTTCAGGCCATGATGCTGCAGTACTTAACACCGCTGTTATTTGGTTGATATAGGTGTGGCGAACAAAGGGTTCTAGCACCTTTA
Organism: Cecropterus toxeus; assembly: GCA_018249875.1. Classification (NCBI taxonomy): domain Eukaryota; kingdom Metazoa; phylum Arthropoda; class Insecta; order Lepidoptera; family Hesperiidae; genus Cecropterus; species Cecropterus toxeus. Next base: position 5,770 of record DWNE01010896.1, read on the forward strand.
AAAAATCCGTAGGTATATTGAGATTATTTATACTGACGATGAACAAGCTAAGAAGCGAGACATTCTCGCACCATTCATTATACATGGCATTACGTGGTCGGATTAGAAAATCCTTCACATCCACAAAAAGGGATGAAAACAAATACAAGAACAAAGCACTTAGACTCAAAGCCTTAAGATGGAGGAAGTCGGGCTAGACGTTTCTGCGGCCCGGATCGAAAACAAGTAGAAAAAGATCGAGACATCACTAGGAGTCTCAAGCCTCGAAGCCTTGAAGTTTTGACTGGTAGCAGTTACACTGTAGGGAATGCTACTTGAGGTTTTGTTGGCGAACTTTAGGAAAGGTTCAAGTTTTTGTTATTGTTTGTTACATGTTGTCTTACATGTTTTTTCGAAGTTGTCTGAGTCAGTCTAGTTTTCTAGTGCACGCCAAATCCGTGTCTGAATTACGTAAGATAGGTACTATTTACTTAAGCAAGCGAAACTCATGCACCCAAAGTTAGTGTGTATTTCGATAAAATGTGACCTTATTGACTATCATATTATTTTTACTTATTACTCATAGATATTATCTTTATAATTTCTTCTTCGATCACTAATAGGGCCTATTTCACTGTGCAAACTGAGACGATTTTAATGATATGTCATACGTCACAATCCGTCAAGCCGTTTGGGCTGTAACGCGTGCCAAAGAAATGGACATGCATACAAACAAACGTTCATACATACGCTTGAAAAACATTACCCTCCTTCTGACGCAGTCGGGTGAAAATCGGATTGGGAGACTTCGCTTCCAGTATCACAGATTACGCTTCGGTGTAAAGTCAAACCGAACCTTTGTTTCCCGTCGTACCGTATCATTAACTCGGAGTGGATGCTGAATTTCGTCGACTTTTTGCAGTTAATACTTTTTTATTTTTTATTTATGGAAAATGAGTGGTGTCACTGCACGGTCTTTGAGAGCGACACTTAATATGCGCTGATTGCGTTGCGTTAATTAATAAGCGTTTTTTTGAAAATTTCGTATTTTGTAGTAGTCACGTAAATGACGCGCAAGTGCCTACCTACTTGTGGTTATAAAATTATGAAACGTAACTCTTCGTCTCTTTGTTTTGTCTGGATTTTTATCTATTTTTTGCTATTGTATAGTTTGAAGTATGGAACTTTGCAAATAAAGATGAGAATTTACATTGCCAATTTTGAGTAAAGTGGTGACTCTTCATTTAATTCTGCTATTTTTTATTCTATAATTTAGTTGGTATTTTAATTGTTTTAAGTATGATAGTATGTTGTATGAAGCCTGCTAAATTTTACCGTTAATAATAAACGTGTTACAGAACACAGAGAAAATATAAATATAGTCGATTTTTATACATTTATGTAGCACACTAGCGGGACTGCCGTCCATGGAAATTTATAAGCAATTTCGTATAGAACATTAATATTGTAACTATATTTATTTACTTTACAGCGTTATATACATGAATTACGTGGCTAGAGCCTCCTTTTAAGTGTGCTTAAATGGTGCCTGTTGTGGGAGCCTCCGCTCTTGCGTAAATTACTAATAAACTTATGAAATGTATCACATGGACTAATATGGTCGCCTTATAAGAAATGCGATAAGCATACCCTTCCACAGAAACCCAAGAACTGCTTTATATTAGAAATAGGTGTAGCGGTACTTACCTGGTCAAATTACACTGATTCTACTGAGAAATCACGTTATCATTAATGTCTGTGTAACTTTTTATAAAACAAAACAATACTCGTATTTTTTTTACTTTTTTATTATTATTTTGTTTTTTATTTAAGAACCGAAGGATTTTTTGGGTAATATATAGGAGAAACATACAAATACTCCATCAGCACCCTCTTTCAATCGATCACTTGTATTTTTATAATTTACTTTAAATAACTCCGTTCGCTACTTCCCCTCACTTATTAAAAAGTAAACAACAATAGGAAATGCATTGTCGTCGACTTCAACAATTCGTCATTCTTTTCAACAATATACTAATAGATGCGAACATTGATCTGAATTAGAAAATAACAAGCGTTCAACCCTTTCAACACCTGTTTCGGATCTACTGGTATCGTCATGGGAACTGCACGCACAATGAGTAAGATGATCCGTTGGTAGTTCGAAAGTTATACCGCAGGGTATTGTTTTACCAATAGCATTATAGGGTTAGAGTTTATTAGAGTTAAGTTTTTTTTGTAATATTAAGAATAAATATTACAAATATTACTAATGTTTAAAAGAAATAATGGAAGAAAGAATTTTAAAATATATTTTGATGATTTCAGTATTTCTTGTTATAAATACAATTAAATTGATATAATTCAAATATTATAATTGTAATTTGTATTACATAAATTAATTTAACATTTTAACATAAATAAATATTTATATAAGCACAATTTATATTATCACATAAATAAAAATAAATAAATAAATAATTATACGTAATTATTGTAATGTTTTGTTTATAAAAAATATGTTCAGTTAAGAAAATGTTATTAAGGTTTTTTTTTAATGAAGTTTATATTAAAATACAAAAATTGGACCATAATATTTTATTAAATACAGATATCAAATGCGAGAGTAGGTATGCGTGAAAATAAATTTATTCCTTAATTTCTAATATGCATAAATTTTGCAAAAGAATACTCTGACAGTCAACAATAAAGGTTTTCTTTAACATTATCATTTTCATTCCGCCCGATTTCATTACGATATGTTTAAGAAATGGCAGTGATTTATTTATTTTCAGGGCTGTCACACGATAATAATGTAAATTAGTTGCTACTCGATCAGATTTTACATTTTTACATTTCTAAAACAAACGTCTCAATTTAATATATATTTTATATAAATACTTTGTTTTTATTTTATAAAAGTATTCAATAAAATAATAACTGTAAGATATTGCTTTTTAATAAGGTTTTAAAATTATATTACTAGGAAATAAAAAAAATACTTGTGATTAAATATTAATTTAGGTAAATGTTATTAATAAAAATTTTTGTTTCATTTTATGTTTATTTTTATGTTATGTTAAATGTTGTTCAGTGTACAATTTAATATAATTAATTCTTGTTAAAATCTCACAAATGCGATAATTACGCACACTATTTATAAAATAAACTAAAGAATTCTTAAGTAAAAAGATAGTAAAAACATTAACAACCCTAAATGTTCCCTTTTTATTTGTCAACCCTAAGTAGGTACGTACTTTCTTCGGCCTTTTTGTGCCGCTTCCAATCTTATTAGCCGTATTAGATGATATCTACGCATTATTGCGAGCACCAAACGAAATTAAATTTATGAACTTTTTCCACGATCTTATGATTTGCTTGATATTTACTGTGTAGGGACAAAATTTACAGATTTTTATTATAATTTTAGTAATATTCAAGTACCTAAGAGTTCGGTTTTATTCAGTGGATAATATTAGCGTTCTAACTGTGCTTACCCACAGATGCATTTTTACCCTTGAGGGCTTAGCTGGGACGCTTTGAATAAGTATATCTTCCTTACCACACCCTTTAGAAAATAGCACATTGATATTATCGGTTAAAAATTGTCAAAATCGGTCAACTCTAACCACAACTTTTGATGTGTCAAACATAAAAAATGCAGACGAATTGAGAACTTCCTCCTTTTTGGAAGTCGGTTAAAAAGAGATATGGTGTTGCCGGTTCTTGCTTTTACAATTTTTTCCATTATAAAGACGAAAGTTTGTGCGGATGTATGTTTGTTTGTCACTCTTTCACGCCAAAAATACTGAATGGATTTGGATAAAATTTGACCCACTGATAGTTTATGACCCATGACAACTAACCCAAGTGGGTGGAGCTGCGGGTAAAAGATAGTTAATATATAAAAATAGATAATGAAATGAATTAAATAATGATTGATGAAATAATGATTAATTAATGCAAAGTTAACGACACTTTGGCATGAACTAAGACTTAAACACGGACGCCGCTAAAATATGTAGAGTATCAAAGAGAGGTACCATTTTAATAAAGTACCTTATTAACCGACCGCGTCAGAATGAGGATAATGTTTTTCGAGCGTATGTATGTACGTACGTAAGTATATTTCTTTGACTCGCTCTACAATTCAAAAGGCTTGATTTATTGGGACATGATATATCATTAGAATCCTCTCAGTTTTCACAAAAAGGGGGAGGAATGGACGTCTTATTAGTAATGTCTTAATTATTAAAAGACGCATGGAGAAAATAAATATGGGTATGAGATAAAAAATTTTATATAAATAGACTATAAGAATAATATTATTCCACTTTTATGTTGAAGCAAACTC
>DWNE01010897.1:0-10102 GCA_018249875.1 Cecropterus toxeus
AAGTCCAATAAAAAATAAACAAACTGCATGGCTGTTCATCACATACATATTATGTAAAAATAAGTTGAGTACCGAAAATGAGCATAACAGATCTTTCTTCATTTTTAAAAATTATTGTCAATATTTTTCAAATAAAGCCAAAACTATTGAATTTTATTCACTTTTATTCAAATATATTCATATCATACATCTTGAGGTAGCATTTAATCTTTATTTCATTAAAACATATTCACACTTTCAAAAGTTTGCATAACTTAAAATATTTAGATCTAGGAGGTCCTGAGAACTTTTCAAAGACATGTGTAACCTCAGGGCACAAGTACTAGAAAAATAAAGATCTATAGAGCTACTTATGTAACAGTACCAAGGAAGGATTTGATCGCATAAATCTCATATCAGTTGTTCTAAACATACGAAAGCCATCATAAATCGATTTTTAAATACTTCCTAATTGAAGTATACGGCCCGGTTAAACTTTAGGGGAGCTTAATATAATTTTTTCGTATTCCAAAAAGATAATAGAACAGCTGAACAGCAAACATTTTAAATGAAACCCGCCGATAACATCGGTCAGGGCAGCGCGCTTTCGCTGAAATATTTTTAATCAAAGTTTTTACCTGATAAAGGCCTCCGGCGCGGCGGGTACGAACCGACCTGTCAATCTCTCAAATGTTAGATTAAAAACATCTTTACTTTTTTGGCATTAGGATCAAGGAATTATGGTTTTAGAAAAAATATCTCTCGAAGGAATATGATTATAGGATGTGTTAGATAAAGTTTTGACGAAGGTCGGCGCGTTGGTGGGAAGCTTTGACTGCCTATGTATTGTTCATTTACTCACATTGACGGTTTCTACCTGGTTAGGAGTTATGTACCGTATAATATAATAAACCATCTTAATCCACGTATGCTTATGTTCGTCAAGTATTGTGTAGAAAACGTTACGTATGAACGGATGTTTCTAAACCATTAGTTGTATCTTGTACTTCTTTTAAAATTATTATTTTGCTTTAAGTACCAAACTATTTATTTATATTATTTTTTGCATATAAACAATATGTGCCTGTATCAAGTTAAATCTTAGTAGGTTTTGTTGAACAAATATAAGGTCTCTGAAGTATTACATTGCTTGTACTTAAAACTAGAAGAAATATTCGTTTAAAATTATTTTACTAAGCAGTTATATTTCTAACAAGCGTTTGAAACATTATATAACAGCATCAATACTAGTTACCAAACAAAACTTAGCGAAACAATTGGCTAATTAACATCGAAATACCTACATACCCACGGCAAACAAACTTTGTTCCGTAACAAGTCTATCGGGTTCGTAATTAACAATAACATCGTTGTTATCACAAATTCGATTAGAGATACCGAACATCTTTACCTTAGAAGCTTCCAGTTGATTGTGAGTTTTAACTATACTACTGTAGGGGTTACATTACTGTAGAATCTAAGCGTAGTAAAAAACAGCAGGTGTTCTAAATTCGCTGAGTCAGCGCAGTGGCACCGGTAGTCTGTAGTAGCGACGGATCATGCTATGCCCGATCACGATTTACATGTCACTCCAGCCGCTCATATCCGATTGTACGGGAACAGTAAAGTCATCGTAAAAGTTCTGGGTCTATTCGTCGAAAATGCGATTATGAATATGTAAATTTGGCTACGGTATTAAGTTCACGACGATATTTAAAACGCGATTAGGCATGTAGTAGGAATTCTAAACAAAAATGGGTGTGTTTGTGTTATGCTTTCGGACGCAATCGATTGTATAATATTTTAAATTAAAAATATTACAATTGTTTCGCTGTATAATATCTGTCATTTGTGCTTTTGATCGTGATTTTTTTTAAATCTTGAAACGTACGAATGTTTTACAAACGAATAATAAATGGTATAAACATATATAATGTTATATTAGTTTCTACTTTTACAATGCATATTTATGACTTTGTTTTGAAATATTTTATGGTAACTATTGCCATGTGATCGTTTGCGCCTTACTTAAGTTTAGTTTACTGAATCAAAAATAAACTTAAGTTAGGCAAAACTTTTTATTAAATAAAATCATTCATAGAGCATGTAGTCTTCTTGATGTTAGCTGCGCATGAGTTACTATAAGCCATTCTTTAAATCCTACAAAATCGTTCAGAAAGCTTGAATTACTCCTGAAAACTAAGTTGGAATGGCTCATTTTTTTTTATCTGATTGAAGTAGCAAACGAGCATGCAGTCCACCTGATGGTAAGTGGTCACTGCCGCCCGTGGACATTTGTAAGCAACTTCATATAGAACAGGGGTTCTATCTGAAGTCAATCACAGATGCGTTGCTACTCCCGAGGACTGAGATGGTCGCCTCGTATAAAAGTGAATTCCTTCCTGAAGGACCACACTTGCCTTAAATTGATATTATACGACATAATTGTGGCACTGATAGAACCATAGTCGAAATATAATGAGTTCTATAAACTGGACTTTCCAATTTGTAAGGTAAAATACTTTATTAATAAGGTAGTTATAATATCTACACACTCTTTACAACACGGTAGTACACACATATGTAGCTCTTATTCTTATGTGGATTGGCAATAATCCATTGCTTTAAAATATATTGCAAGGCTGTTGGATTAAATCCGACGGTTTCCGTTATGAAGACGGACATGTCAATTTGAACCAATAACTTCCAACGGCCTATTAGCGGTCGTTGACAAAAATAAGAGCACAATACCCCCATGTGTGAGTCAGTAGCACAGTTTACATATATTGTTAAATATACGGATAGTAGGCATTTGTAAAGAGAAATTACAACATAAGCGAACGATAAGATCTTCATTTTTTTTCAGTAATTACTACAAATATTAAAAATGCAAATGGATTATAGTTATTAAATTATCATTGATATTTTTCACGCTCACATTATTATTGGAAACATTAATAAAGTTCTTAAAATCTTGCTATGTCAATGGTATATACTGTATACTGTACATTTTTTAAACAGAAAACGGTACCTAACTGGATAGGTCAGTGAACTTTATGTATTAAAAAAGAACAGACAAATTCTTAGATCACAAGTATTGAGGAAAAATCACCGTTTTCCTTAATATTCCTTAATATGTTTTTTAGCTGATAAAACATATATTTTATACCTATTTTAAATCTTTGCGTAATGGAGACAGCCTTGTCCACTATCCCTGATAATATAGTGTCTGTACTTTATTCAATTTGCGTAGTAACACTTTCTTTTTGAAAGTCATGGTATAAAGTATTAGTCTTCATTCGTTTGACGTCTCAATGTTAGTCGTCGGGCGACGCAGAAATCTGATATTAACGGACTTAGCCGGCGAAAACAGATGATTATTGTAATATACAATCAAAAGTATAGCTAAAGTCTAGACGAACTATAAAGCTGGTATAGAATTACACGTGTGTAGTGTATGTGTTAAGAATTTATTTTATGCAATGCGGTCGGTAATTGTAAGATCGGCTACAAGTGGTTTTATGACAGATTTTTTAAATCCTCTTACACCTTTAATGTTAAGACTCGCCTACTAAATCGAAAAGTAACATTATTTCAATTTGTGTGTGATTTTTTTACCTATTTTGGATTAAGCGCGAAATTACTTAAAGGTGTCCAGGCGAACTCTGGTGACGGCACGCCTCAACACTGCATATAAAAGTTTAAATCATACGAATATTCGTAATGAGGTATGACGTTACTCATTCAAGCTTATGTATCAATTCATAAAATTTAATAATGAATTAGCATTTTCTTATCAGACTTATGCCGCCAATGGACGTCTGTAAATGACTTTATATAGAACAGGGGTTCCATCTGAAGTCGATCACAAGTGTGTTGCTTCTCCCGAGGACTAAAATGGTCGTCTCCTATATAAGCAAACGGCAACCACATCCTTTCACTGACACATAAAAAACTTCTTCAGTCTAAAATAGGTGTGGCGGTCGTATCTCCCTGGTCGAATTACACTGGTTTTACCAGCATGTCCTTTCTACTTAAAACATAAATAAATAAATAAAAATTAGAAGCTTCTATGATATTCACGATATGTTCAGGTTGAGTGATACAAATTAGGCATAGCACATTTTTCACAGGAAAACGTGTAGAAACTGGTGCTTTTCTACTTTTTTTCAGTTAAATTGAAACACATTTGACTTTTCATACGGCTTACATAAACATATTCAAACTCAATGATGTTATTGTACAATTTAGCGATATTAACACAACTTAACAGGATGGCTTATCGTGAAATCGTGTACTTATCTACAGCGGAACATAATTACATCGATTGCTCACAAAAACCGGGCATCTGTCCGCCATTGTTGAAAAAAGCCCGGTAAGTAAACCGGTGGCGCACGTGCTTACGTGCAACGTCATCGGGCAGTCATTATCAGGGGTCAACGGCCTGCTGATTACCGAGCGCGCCCTGTCGTTCATCATTACCATTAGCCTAGGTTAGGATGTTTGTAAACATAACACCATTCACTTGTTTTTTTGATAACGGGTCATCTTGCGAGTTTGTGGGTCAAAGTCGATGCTACCTATGTGCTGTAAGCGGTTTACCCTGTCCGTCTTACACGAGGTAACTCAGTAATGCATCTGGTGATTTACTAGGTTTTCTCGACTCAAAGCTCCACGCTAGGATTTTCCTCCGTATTGTGGGTAATCATGGACACACAAAAACGAATACAAAAAAACCCAGATCTAGAACAGAATGTAAACTCATCATTCAGACGTCTGTCTGGTCGGGAATGGAACCCGGAACACACTGCACGTCAGACCGGTATGGTGACCGCTCCACCACGCGGGTCATTAAAATTGGGTGGCAGTTATAAGAATAACTATTTAGAACGATGCAAGAGCATCGTTGTGTACAAACAACATATAACAGAGACGCACATAGTCAGTATTCGTGACCACAAATGTATAGAAACTGCCGATAAGGATGTTGCAATTAAAAACGTTTTATTTAAGTAGAACCGCCACAAGCTTCAAATTAAAACATAATGCTGCTGTTTCTTGTGTATTCCTGCGCGACCGATGGGGAACATAAGTTATATAATCTTTAAATTATTCAGCCAGCAAGGCAGCTTGTAAATAAATAAGTGTGTTCAAATGCTAGTCCCAGCGGGGACTAATACGACGTACCTATATATGCTATGAATTTTCATCTGTATCTGTATCTATACTACTATATAATAAAAAGGAGACGATGTGTGTCTGTATGACTCAGTGTTACTCAATCACGCAAGAACCATTGGTCCGTTTTACATCAAAAAAATGTATGTATGTACCTTATTTAACTGGTCAGTCAATCAGGCTACTTTTGATTTCTTTCGATATTTTTTGCTATTTAAAGATAGCGAGTATTTTAGTGACGCCACTACACCCTTTGGTTATAGATTTTCAAGATTACATTTAAAAAAATAAAGCTCTAAAAAAATACAAACGTTTGATGTCACACACGCGTTTAACATAAGCTCCTTATAATTTTTCATGTACCTCGAACGGTTAGCAAGTAACACCCAAATTTTTGTTATGTAACAGAACTCGGGTACTTTAGCTAGTTTACTATAAACTAACAAACTAAAATGTTTTTTTTTCATATTGTAAGCCGGAAACTTTAATAATTTTATATTATTAGTAAAATGAGATTAGTTACGTACCTTGTGATTTTAACCATCAGAGTTATGAAAATTTGATTTATTAATAAATTTAAGTTCAAACATCAAAAACAAACATTTGTACGTTCCTACTCGCTCGCCTATAAAAGGTAATAAATCAATCAATCACTCGTGTATGGAAACAGGCCGTTCAAAAATGGAATTTATTACCTGTCATTATCGCAATTCGGCTAATCAATTTACGACGAATATTCAAATTTCTTTTCGGAAAGTGTTATATTTATCACTATCAGTTTGAAAACGGAATGAGGATGAGATTTTACGTTGGTGTACACTGGCGAAAATTAAAATCCAACGTTCATTCTTTAATATGTTTTATATTACGTTTCGATATAGGTTGAAAATTGCTTGTTGAAAGCTGTCGAATGTTATTACCGCTTCGCCGACCGTTCGCCCATCGACAGTTAATAAATCAACGTACTTACGCAGGCGCACGATTCTGCAGCACAGAATATATCAAATCAGCTTGGTGCCTCACGATCGAATCTTGTACCTTTTGTTTCTTAGATACTTCACAATAATATATTGAATGATTTAAATCTCTTAACCCAATTGCTGAAATATTGAATTGAAATCCATTGAACCGGGGCTCATACTTATCAGTTACATGTAATTAAAATTATGACCTTGTATAAGTGACTTGTTTGTTGTAGTTGTTCACTAATGAAAATGACTAATTCACTGCATCACATCACACTTATTAAATATTATATATAAAATACTTATATAAAATAGTACAAAATTCGGACCTTGCAAATCTCGCAGGATTTATATAAGTCCGAAGGGTCGCTTATACTAAGTCTATATAAATGGTTTTTAAAGTATTTCTTAATGGTTCTTCATTATACATCATATTAATGTTATCTGGTAACTCGTTTATATAATTTGGAATTATATAATTTAATGTACGAGTACCTACCTGATGTCCTATTTATTAGTGATCGAAGACTATTCAAAAGATCTGGTGCCCACTTCATCGTGCTGCGGATTGGATGGCGGAAATATAGGATAGTGTAAAATAACATACATGATGGAGTAGTTGATTGCTTGTCTGAGTAAGTCGAGCTACGTACTATACGAGTATCATGGAATGTATGTGGATGTACTTCTTATCGACTCTTTTAAGACATCCGATTGTAAATTAACGTTTCGTTAAGGTATATTTCGTTATAAATATCTTTTCGTAGATGAATTATAGAAAACATATGCGCCACGTCAAATACTATATTATTTTTGCCTTTTAAAAGTGTTGAAATGTTTGTGTTCATGAAAGAGGGCATGAGGAACATGAGTCACATGCGTTATATGCGTGAAGCATTTTAACTTTTCCTTGCAAACAAGACATGTACGAACGACTTAGATAGCATCATCTCATTTAAATATCTTCTACGGCATGCTACCATGTTTTAATATAATAAAAAACGCGTGTTGGTTAACTTTACAAAATATTTTTTATCTAAAACGTTATTAAAAAACAAACCAGAACGTAAAATTTAAATGAAAATCCCGCCCTTATTCGACATTCGATAGGCGCGCGCGCACTCGATTGGTCTCGCCGCGTATGGAGTTGGCAATCATCAATTACGAGCGATTGTAACGGAGATCAAAGCGGCCGGTCGTGCGCAATGTGAGCCGTATAATATATTATATGTACATAAAGTATTTGTGAACAATGTACAAAATATATATAGTAATGTAAAACTTGGTACAATTACTACGATTCGATTGTTTATGTCTAGTTAACTGATACAAATTCGAGAAATGTATACAAATTCTAAAAAGGAAACGCGTGATGTTATATAGCTTATAGCCTTCCTCAATAAATACACACACACACTATTCAACACATTTTTTTTTAATTCCTCAGTTTTGGGCATCAAACCAAACAAAAATACTATTAAGCTTTATAATATTAGTACAGATTTCAAACGACTTGACAAAGAAGTTTATCTATTCCTCACGTATATATCTGTTTACTACGTCTAGTTTAATCTATTTTTCAAATGAAATTAAAAAACACGAGTAGGTACCTATACAGTTCACCAGGTAGTAAGCAATCACTGCCTTCCATGAACTTCCGTAAACAACTCCATAATTCTCAGGGACAAACATTGCTATACCTACTTACCTTCATTTATTTCGTAAAATGATACAACCATCCCCTTGAGTTAATCTTTTGGTTAGTGTCATTAGATAAGTCGTTTAAGTAATTTACCAGCGTTTTTCACTAAAATCTAAATTACGTACGCTAACTACTCTTTTACTCGTAGTATCCATGATTTCACACTATGATACGTTGTGATGTGAGTGGTGCGATCATATAAGACTGTGTTAAATCAAGTGACAATAGTTTCATCCATGTTCCTATTGGTATGTATGGTGGACTAAAGTTTACATCTGTTTCATTCTATTATCTATCATTATATCCTTTGTATTTCGGCTTCTAAGGCACCACCGTCACGTCTATTTCAGTTCCACCCAGTTTAAAAGGCGTTCTAATTTAGTCCTCAAGTTAGCGACGCATCTGTGTCCAATCTCAGGTAAGTTTAGTTTTATCGACAGTGCGGCGAGACAGGCAGTGCAGCAGATTGGCAACTGTGATCGCTTACCACCAGGTGAACTGCATGCTCGTATGCTAGTATAAAAAAATCTCATATAGGAGATTCGTCCAGCATTCAGACAGAAATGTGTTGATGAAGAAATATCTGCATTGGGATTCGAATTCTGAATGTAGACCGATGTACCCCTCTGTTATTCCTACTGTTTAATTTACACTCGAGATAAAGTTGATATTTTTACATGACATTGTATTTAAACACGTCAAAGAGGAAGCTCGCCAAAGTAATTTCGAAGCCTTCACCCAACAGAAACGAAGGTCTTTACGTACTGAAAAAGTTAATAACTGAATATTTAGCATGAAAAAGTGTTATTAAGTGACATGATGTCATCTCCGCATTTTAAAATTTTATTATAGTTGCCTTAATGGTGAACGGTGTGGTAATGAAGTCGTACAGGCGCCATTGTAATGGATAAACGCTTTTAAAACTTAATCAATCTTCGTATTTTATAAACATATGATACCCGGTGTAGCGTTTATCTTATTCAATATGTAGTAACGTTTAAGGTTTTAATGAATGTTAATTCTTTTTTTGCAGCCTAAATAATCAAGAAGTACTGAGGTAAAGAATAAAATGGAATTTACTAAGGAGAATCTATATAGTACATAAAAAAGGGAAAATGGATTTGTCCATAATTTTAATCCATATAATATCCGAATCAGGTGGAATTTTCAATGTTGATTTCCAACGGATGTCGATCTTTTATAACATATACTTATACTAAACGTCAGTCAGTGCTAATTTGTACTGGATGAAAATGCCTGAGGGATCCAACCTGAGCTTGAACATAAGCACCGCTGTCACTTTTAAAACAATAAATGCTGGAATACTTTATACACGCATATATCTCTGTTTTCAAACGAAAATGTGGTAGTTTAATATCACTTTTATTAGGTAGAAATGGCTGCAGAAATGCCTGCTGTAAAATATTTTACTTAGGGTACTACCAACAAGGAAACTACTCACATTCTGGTAAATACAAGTACGAGTTTAGTATAACTCGAATAGTAACAACGATTTCAAATGTGAGCGAAATTTTTGTATAAAAAGTCAATTATGACCGAAAAATTCAAATTAAGACTATATAAAATTTGGCAGACGATATATATTTCACTGGTTTGTTAGTGGGTTTGAATGAAAACGACATGACAAAACATGTACCTATTGTTTTCAAAATGAAACTGTGCTGGCGTGCCGAAGCGACGGTACCAAAAGTCGAGCACCAAAAATGTAATAGCTGTCACTGGGCATGATTAATGCAATTAATCCCACAATAGCCACATCGCCCGACCGTGTACCGCTGGCCCACGAAATTTGCATACGCTCAAAAATAAAATCGGTACGTTTTTAAAATACGAGTATTTAAAAATAAAAGTTTTATTGAATTGAATGAAAATTTAGTATATTACATTTTTAGATTTTTGTGCAGATTGTATTCGGTTACATTCTAAGCTCTAGTAAACGAGGAATTTGACAAAATATTGTTTTATATCAATATGATAAATGTATTGCATAGCATCACTATCTATTATCGATAAGGTTATAGGAGAAAAAAATAAGGAGAAGGGTAATAACGTTGCCAGGTTGCCAGGTGGTAGAGCCAATATAGTTCGACCGGGGAAGTACCACCGCCACACCTATTTCTAGTGTGAAGCAGTTCTTGCGTTTCGGGGCAAGGGTGTGGTTGCCGGCTCCTTTTTATATGAGGCGACCATCTCAGTCCTCGGGAGTAGCAACGCATCTGTGATAGACTTTATATAGAATCCCTGTTCTATATGAAGT
>DWNE01010898.1:0-10102 GCA_018249875.1 Cecropterus toxeus
GTAAAAGGAACATTGTTCCAGCATAGCAATATTTATGTATGTAATCAATTATTTTTGTTTAATCGCTTGGGAAGTCCACTCAAAACGAGCCTTTATATATAATAAGCCTATGTTTACGTATTCACACTCTATACATAATAATTGCCGTGGGTCTTCGACCGTGTTATGATCTTTTCTAGAACACACGTTTTACATACATTTTATTGCCGACACGTGGAGTTCATCAAGCGGTTTTATTAATTAATTAAATTTTAACATGATTTCGATACACTGTCATATAGGAGAGGTATACTACTAAATATTTTAAAATGTTTTCAAGCAAGAACATCATAACCGCTAATAATCATAATAAAATAGTTGGTACACCACGCTATTTTAAAATATGAATGAAAATTAAATATCTCTAATTCAATTTAACAGTAAAGAAATATTACCCAGAAACCAATTTTATAAAAGAAAATTTTGTAATTTTATTTTGTTTTTCACATTATTTTTAGGAAGCTCTTGCTTTTGATACCCATAACCTGGGGTGGCGTCAAAAATAATTGAACTGACATATCCAAGAATCTCCGTATAAGCTCTCTGAATTTGCTTTGGAATGACGTTACCAAGTTTATCATGCATCGCCATTTTACGTCAATCGCCTGCGATTAACTCGCTTTATGTTCAATTGGAAGATTTGACCGTCACAAACATACGATGTAACAAGTCAAGTGAAATAAAAGCTTGTCATAAAGAAGACTCAATTATTCCTTCTCCTTGTATTTCATGGAATGTTGCGACTCAAACCTATCTGACTCACTCTTAGTATGTATGCATTGTACAAGCTCATTTTATGGGTGGTGTCGGGTGCCGAAGGTGTATCTATTTGTGCTTTATAATCTAAGACATAGAGCTCTCTTACTTCTAGTTCAAAGGGCAAGTTAATGCTCCACCTTAATCCTTAGGGATAGTATAACCAATTTGAATTTGGATCATGGCCCTACTTGGATTCCATAAACAATCTTCTTTGAATACTTTAACTATATTAAAAACTTATAATCATGTATCTTCAGATCACTCAAATTGGTTTCAAGTTCATTTAAATAAGTCAAATATGACACAAGTATCAAAGCAAGAAATTTCTAGATTTAATGGAATGTGGAAATATAAAACGCGGCTTTTGCATAAACAACGCATTAGAGATCAGTCTAAGCAAATACAACCAGGAAGAGCACCTTACATCACTAGTGGTATTAATAACTGCAACATGAGATGTAATTATAATGTATCTTTATAGTCTTCGTACATATGGCGCAGAAGTATGTCTAGGTAATAACGAAGACATTGACTTTACACTGTTTGTACACTGTTGTATACTTGTAACGGTCCGAAGTCAAATGTATCTTAATGATATGTACATGTCCTTTTATAGCTTATCCTAAAGCAGGCATTTAAGATTTTTTTATACTATTATCCCAGAAGTAGCAAACGGCCATGCAGTCTATCTGATGGTATGTGGCCTTTGTCGCCCATGGACATTGATTAGATTGAGCAGTGTTGAATTTCGATTTTTATTTTGTTTGAGTGTATTTGTACTCACGTGTCACAATTTATCGTGTAAAAAGTCGAAGCAACAAAACTATATAATATTTCTTAAAGTGATTCCGGATATATCATATTTTAAAAGAAAATATTCAAATATTTTTAAGTATAAAAATGTCAGGTATCATTATGGTGTTGGAGAAAACAACATTGCAAATGTTCAAAAAGTTTGTTTGTAGTTTAAAGTTCCAGCGAAGGCTAAAGCTACATTCAGTTAGGATTAGCAACTAAATTGATTACGCCGCCCATTCATCAGAATTAGTTGACGTGTCAGATCAAAACTTCATTGAATCTACCAGCTATAATTCAGTTATTAATCTAAATTATAAACACTATCATTAGGTTCAAATCAATCCTGAGCTTTCACGGGATAAATAATGCTTGAAAGGATTTACTCCCAGTTTAATAATACCAGTGAAATTCAGAATTTTCGTTCGCTTAAACATTTTCTCTCCAGTATTTGGAGAAGTGAATTTGTCGTTGGCACCTCCATCAATCAATCTTGCCAGTCGCAACTCTTAAGCGACGGAATTACTTTTATATCAGCAGATCTTTTTGAAAGATGTGCTTGAAATATTACCTCAGCACCGAACAGTGTGCATTTCGCGATATTCGTTTTTCTTATATAGTAATGAAGTTTGCGAAGTTGATTTCCGTTTCGTTCTCATATTCCGTAATTCTCGCGGAAAGTGTGATGGATGTGCCAACTTTTAGTATTCGATTACGGAAGTGACATGTCTTGGCCATTAACTTAGCGATGCTACTAAATTGTTAAGAGTCCCAATTATATCAATCGGTTTTTTTTTAGGTATATAATAATTATCACTTAGTTCTGGAAGCAGAAAAGGGCTACGGTATCCCCTGGCTATCGTATGAGGCGATTAAAAGTGGGCTTCTATGACATCGGCCGGCTATGTGAGAGCTCGAGCTGCCCAGCCAACAATCCTGGGATGGATTGCGGTATGTGTGGTAAGAAAGTGTGGACCCACCAGACGTTTGTGGTGGACTTTCATATCCATTAGGGCACCTGGGGCAACGTACTCTGACTGTACTCTGAGTTGTTGACATAGTTGCATTCTTTTTAATATCACGGAGTTTTCTCAGCAGCGCTTATAGTGAGAGTGAGTTCCTCATAACACAGAGCCGCTCTTACGGTGACAAGTACCTTTGTAACTTACGTAAAGCGGGAGCAGCCGCGGGAAAAAGTTAGTATTTTAATAAGGATCTATGAATGTCATATACATAGGTTTTATTTTAATCATAAAATTGTTGAACATTTACAAGTAATTTAAACGTTGTAGGTACAGTCTCCACTAAAAGAAAAACGTTAAACGCATTAATGTCAGACATTTTTGTCTGGCATTTTCTTTCACAAACTGTGAATGTCTAGTGTGCTGTAATTTATTTTTCATAAAGAAATTTAAAAAGGAATTACTTATAGTTATTTACATTAATATAAGAAAGAGTACGTTTGCTTTTTGACTGTTTTGTATGCAAATATGTTGAGTGTTATTAGGAGTTTTGCCTCTCTCAATATATTTTGAAGCTTAACAGTACAACTACAGTCGTTAATATTAGTAAACTTTTGGGAATTTCGAAAACATTTGACATAGACCTCTTTCTTGTACTTTGATAATTCACTTTCAAGCAATGTTGTGCAGAACCTCTTTTGAGACCCTAATCTAGCAGAAAGGTACATTAATAAGTACATGGTCATTTTTAAAACAAGATAACAGTATAAATTAAAATATCTCACCGGGGATACGTTAAACATGTAGATTTTATCTCCTAAATTGCATTCGGTTTCAAGCATTGCTTAAAGTACTCATCAGTATCCTAGGTAGTTAAGCCAGTTACAAAGTTACTCTTGATTCATGTAAATTAATAGAGAATCTTTATTTAAATGTTAATTAACGGAATTTACGGGGCTTGTTATGACTAATAGATGATAATATGATCGTAGCAAAATTATGAATTAAATGCAGTTGACATAAATTACAAAGGACTATGAAACTAATAAAATTATTCATAATTTATCTTGATATGATTGACGAAATTATTGTAACAATATAATGAGTAAAAGTTTACATTATCATCAGTCGCAGATTATTTATTTTTATATTATAGAATCATATTGGATAAAATAAGTCTACGGTTGCACCCAATAAATACAATGCATCCGTTAAAACACAATTTATCGTTAAATTACGTCCATACATTGTAATTTATGATCATGATATCATGTTCTTTCAAAAACCTAATCAGAATAATAGTGTGCAATTTTAACGGTAATCAGACTACACGCCAGAACAGAGAGGGTTCTAATAATGAATGTGGTGTAAACGCGAGTCGGGAACTATCTCGCGGCTGGGAGCTGACATATCCAATTAACGCTGCGTCCGGTTCCGGGACGAATCCGGCTCTAGTAGCTGGCGTCTACTCCAGCGCGTCTTGATTTCTTAGAAGCGTTCGCTTTGACAAGTCAGTTAATGTACACAAAGCTAAATTGTTAATTAACTTTGTGTTTAAATTTCTATGATATTTAAAGTGTAAGTAAAGATAACATAAATGTATAAATTATTAATAGAATAGAGAGTGTTGAATTTAATCAACGAAGCATCCGAAAAAGATTTCTGGATTTCTATAAATTTGATATTAAGTTATCGATGCTGTTTCAATATATAATAAAATATTATTAAGCTTGTTTTGATAATTTACATATTCAGTATGTTTATAATTTTATAATTTTTCTTTAACAGTCTGAATAGAATAATAGTGTAGTATGCAGGTAACTATGCAATTTCAACGGTAATCAGATTTACGTCAGAATAATTAATGAAGTGTGAACGCGCTTCGGGAACTATGTTGTTAGGAGCTGACATATCAAATTAATGCCGCGTCCGGTTCCGGAATGAATCCGGCTTGAGGAGCTAGCGTCTACTCCAGCGCATCTTGATTGCACACCCGAGATCTACGAAGCAGTTGCGTATAACGCCATTTATTTTGCACTGCTCGCATCAGCATTGAGTGTTAAAACAAATGCAGTTGTCTATTTTATAAAGCTGAGATTTTTTCCGCACATTGTTACGAAAGTTACTTAAATTTATCTAACACTGACGCTTGCAGCGTCAAGTAAAATTTTGTGGCTCTGGGATTAGAAGAATATGCTTTGACAGTGCAAGTGAAGTAGCAAACGAGCATGCAGTCCACCTGATAGTAAATGGTTGTTGCCGCCCATGGACATCTCTTATCAACTTTGTATAAAACAGGGGTTTTCGTCTCTCATCTGTCGGTCTCAGATTCGTTGCTACTCCCGAAGACTAAGATGGTCGCCTTATGTATAAGTGAGCCGGCAACCACACCCTTCCACAGAAACGCAAAAACTGCTTCACGCTAGAAATAGGTGTGGCGGTAGTACTTCCCCGGGCGAACAACATTGGTTCTACCACCTTTTAAACGCGGCATTATACATATATTATTTTCAAACTATAGAAATGTTTTTTACTGTTTAAATTAAATAAATTGCAGCATATAATTTATATTTACATAATGTATTCGATGACTAAATGTTTTGTAAATCGAAACAATTAAAGCGCACCCTTTACCAATTCCGATTAATTTAATTATGTCTCCGATTCTCATAATTCTGATTCACATCCATGAATCTCATTTTACCAAAAAACGAGGCGGTTTACATTATTATAAGAATACATAATTGTAATTATAAAAACTATAGAAACACATAACCATAGGAGAATTTGACTTTATAACTATACTATGGTTAATTTATTGGATAATAAATGCATATCTACGACACTATGAAGCGAGGAGGAATCGTGATATTTTCTGATTTGTTACTCTAATTGATTTATTTCTATATTGACAACTTTACGTTTTTCCTTGTACATAGGCATACAATATTAAGTTACTATTTACACTATAATATATATTTCAATATGTTTCTAGTTTTTAATAAATAATTTTAGTTTATGAATAAAACTGCACGTTGAAAATTATTTTTTCTTTAAAATTAGTAGCTTTTCATCACTTGGACATATATATTTGTACACAAATAGAAAAGAGAATGTTCTCTCTGATAAGATCTTAAGCTTAAAAAACGTCGATTTTAAGACCTGTGGTGACCATAGTACTTAGTGATCACGGTACCATGTGATAAGTCATTACGGCCTCTGTTTTTAGGGATCCGTACCAAAATGATAAAAACGGAACCCTATTACTAAGACTCTGCTGTCCGTCTGGCAGTCTGTTCGTCTGTTACCAGGCTTTATCTCATTAAACGTGTTAGCTAGACAGTTGAAATTTTCACAGATTATGTATTTCTATTGCCGCTATAACAACAGAATAAAATAAATATTTAAAAGCGGGGCTCCAATACAGCAAACGTGATTTTATTACCCTTTTTGTAGATATTGGTACGGGACCCTTCGTGCGCGAGTCCGATTCGCACTTATCTGATTATATTGTTTATATCAATTGATAGCATATTACAAAATACAAACTTAATTATAAAATATATATTATAGTTGTGAAACAGGTTAAGATCAAATCAAATCTACATATATACAAAATTCCGACTCACTGACTTATATATCAATGCACAGGCGAAACTACTGTACCTAGAACCCTAAAATTTTGTACAAGGGTTCCTTTCATAGTGTGACTGAGCGATAAGAAACTATTTTTAGAAATTCAACCCCTAAGGGGTTTAATAGGGGTTAAAAGTTTATATGAAAGTTCGCCAATATTGAAGCAACCTCTATGAAACTTAGTATCTAGCTTTATGGGTAGGAATAATGAATTCAAACAGATGCACTATTTATTTTGATGTTCAACGAAGTGGGCCCCGTGCCCACTTCGTTGAACATCAACGAATTCCTGCTAGTCAAATGTATAATTATTATTACAGGATTCAAGTAAATAAACGGTTCAAGTCACGGATAAGATATAAAGCTCGATAACGCCAACATAGGTACATACATATAAAGCGAGTTTTGTGTATCTTTAATACAACGACGTAACTCGTGTGGGCATAACAGTATCAAGTTCCTGTTACGCCCACACTTTTATTTCAGGACCTACAGTACCGTTAAACGGTCTTGCGTTCCTTACGTCATTTATTTTATGGGATTTTGGTAGCAGAGTAAAGAATGACTAGAAGTGCCATAACTATTTATTTTTGTATACATTATGAAATCGAAATTTTTTAAACAGTTGAGTAACAAATGAGCATGCGTGCACATTATGGTAAGTACCTAAAGATTGCCCCAAACGCCTTAGATGCGTTGGTTTCCTGAAGGAATAAATTATCCTGGTCCGTATTTTCCGGCCCGTATAGTCTGTATTTTTTTCGTACCAAAAACACGTCTAATCTCGTTTATTTACATGTTACCTAGCAAGTTTTGATAAATTTGGATCTGAGCCTAGGGGTCCAAGTTTGGGCTCATGATGCACGAACGCCTAGGTTACCAATTTACATTTGCCAATATTTTGGTTCTGAATATTTAGACTGAAATGTTCAAGTTCAATAAGTTTATTTTAATAAACATAACTTAATGTGATTTCACGTCCTATCACTTCTAGTAAACTAATGTAGTTTTAGGTAATAATACCGGTTTGCTTCAGAATTCCACCCCAGTATACTCTTTAGCTTCAGTTTTTAAGCAGTGCCGGATTAGCCACGTAGCAAAAGTAGCAAATCCTACAGGCCCTGCGAATTTAAGGGCCCCGTGGTCCTATACCTGTTATTTAAGCAAATTATACTTACATATAGCATGATTTGCGTAAAGAACTCGATATTGAAAGTTCCATCTCAAAATTTGCCCATATTAAATCCAGAAAAGTTTATTTGTAACAGATTTGTGATGTATTTAACACCTTTAGCTCGAGAGCCTATAGCAAACCAGGGGCCTCCTGAGAGAATTTGCTACAGGCCCTGCGCTGTATTTCCGACACTATCTTTAAGACGTACATATACATACTAATATAACAAAAAAAATAGAAGCGTACGAGAAACATTTCAATCCAGTTTAATTATTTCTTATTATTATAAAACTCTCATCTGAATGCTCAAGCTGGTAACCTCACGATATTTTTTTCGCCACTGAGCAAAGTAATAAAATGTTCCTAACACGTACTTCAATAAAATGAGGGTTTGTGTGATTTTATCAGCCTAATTGAATAGTAAACCAAACTAAATTAGGTCTATAATCCACACACAAATTAACAATTTAAATAAATAAATTAAATTAAATTACCGGATATATCAAACACTATACATTTAAACGCGTTATATTCGAAAATATATGGCAATTTGTTTGTTGTTAAGGAATTTAAGGTATGTGAACTGGTTTTAATAAAGAATTTATGAGTCAATTTTAATGGTTTCCGTATTTATTATGTTAAGGCGCGTAGCACGGTGATTGACGAACGCTGAGAAGTTGATGGGTTTGAGCTACAGCGACGCAGATGTAAGATGATTTAACAAAGAAACAATGACTGCTGTAATAAAAGATTGGTAATGTAATAGATAATGGAAGAATTACTGAAGCAATGTATGATGAAAGGATATTGCAATCATTTTACACTGTGGTGGAAAAGGGGAGATCTCCGCCAGGCCATGCCACTGCCTGGGACCGCGGTCGATGGTAACTTTGGACCATTTCTATATATACTGAGATTCCATCAAACTCTGATATGTGTTCTGAGGTTGCGTCCTCTGATTGGCCAGTGTCAGTATGACGCGCATGACGTACTCCTTTGCTATTCGCTACTTGCGTCGTCTTGCGTGCTCAGCATTTTCATGTGAGGCGCAAGCTCATGTTACTGTAGGTATCGCGCCGCTACAACACCAAAAATAGAGTCATTATTTGTTCCGAAATAAAACTGATGTCCTATCTCAGATCAGTTATAAAGGCTCTTGTCGATTTATTTTTACTTCAAACTGAATTTTCTTTTTTTCGGAACCTTTGATGTTTTTGAGATACACGTAATCTATGCATCTTCCTTTAACGCCTACATTAGACTAAACTTTGCATTATAATCATTATAGCGCTTTCTTATATTAGTTCAGCTACATCCTAATAATGATTAACATTTGAAATCACAAACAGACATAACTTTATATATTTGTATAAATTTACTTTTCCAAAAAGCAAAACAATGCAGCATAACGACGCGACAAAGCGGCGACAGCAATAAATAAAACCACATAACAGCTGTTCGAATGATCTACTGAGCGGATTCGGTTTTGATTTGAGCAGTTTTCATTTAAATTCGGTGATCTATTATTAATAATGCACGAGTCAAGGCCGTTCCTTTATTTATATGGATTCCTCATATCCTGTAACGAACGTATGTTAATGAGCAATGTCTCGAGTATGCGGCACGGCTTATGCGTTATACATTTAATAGGTAAATGTTAATTAAATCCGTGAACTTCGATTTTTTTGTATAGTATTTCATTTTGTAAGAAATATTGCTTTAATTATAATGGAATACGTAGAAAAATGCTTAAATTGTTGATATACTTATTTTCTTTTTTATTTCAAACTTTAATAATACGATTAAAGTACGTAAATTCAGTCTTATTACACTTTAGCACTGTTTACATATCCGACTAGGGTTAGGCAATGACCCGTGCCTGCGTATACCAACGCGCTTCGAAGCACTATAGTGGAAAGGCATAATGTGCGCGGAAAGGCCTAAGTACGACCCATGCTAGCCGAGAACTAAAAAAAGTAGTGTAACATTAGGATTCTATGCTGTGGTTCGTTTTTTATATTTTAATTTTAAAAGAAAAACTAGAATTTGCTATATTAAAAAAAAGGGGAATTTGAATTTTAAATTTTCGTAAGTGTTGTTAGCGCTAGATAGAAATAAATAGATTGTCTATAAAATATTCTCGTCATCTCCTTGGTCACACCCTTGGCCACACTTGGTCAAATAATAAAATACAAAAGAAAAATGAAAACAATTAAGATGACTGTTATCAATGACATAATAATGTGTGACCTTTCTACCGGTTAACGAGCATTCATTTATTTTGCAGACTAATACAACAAAAACAAAATATAAAATTAAGTAGATATCTTGTTCACGTTATATACAAGTGGGTTCAATGAATAAGGGCCAAAGTAACAATTTAGACATTATGACTTCTTAATAATAAACACATCTTAACGATATACATAATTATTTATTTAAAAAAATATATGTGTTTACTTTTTTAATAGCACACGGAACGGAATGGAAGCACATTCTGTGTTCATATTAAAGAAACAGAAAGCTATACTAGCTGGCTGGAGGCACATATTGAAATTTATAAAGGCTATATAATCATTTGAGACTTATACACGAGGAATTCTTGCGCTTTTGTATACGTTTTGGGCCAATCTGCTAGTTTTTTTTTTATAAAAAAAAAAACAAATTTTTTCTCTTAATGATTTTTTTTTCTAATCATGAAAAAACGTGCAAGCTGCCCACCTGATGCTAAGTTGTT
>DWNE01010899.1:0-10101 GCA_018249875.1 Cecropterus toxeus
AAGAACTGCGTCACGCTAGAAATAGGTGTGGCGGTGGTACTTCCCCGGTCGAACTACATTGGTTCTACCACCTGGCTTGCTCATCCCTACTTAAATATTATAAAAATAATGTAGAAAAAAATACCTACAGTATTTTATTTTTTCCCTGTTTCGCAATATTTTCCTGGTGATTTTTTTGGGAAACGCTCTGAAGTATCAATTTAAACAGTTTTTTTTGGAACGGTCGGCGATCCTATTTACCAGAACCTTAGTTACATCTCGTGATAAGATCAATATCTTATAATAATCTTATCAATATCGTAATTAAAAATGTGTCTACTAGAAATTGTACAACTTTGTGTGGTTTTTTGCCTTATAAATTTCGAGTTTTCGAGCACGTATACATGTTTGTATATAATATGTATGTCCATTTCTTTGCCACGCTCTACAGCCCATACGGCTCGACGGATTGTAGCATATGACATATCATTGGAATCGCCACGATGTGCAGTGTGACGTAGGCTATATATTACTCTGCATCGCGCTCTTTAAAAAAGGAGCAAGTAGGCATTGTACCCATTTTTATAATCATAACAATATAGATATCAAATAAAAGCTTTAAAGTTGAGCAATACCATATATAAAATATTATAGCACTTTTATGTTACCATTTGTACGTAAATTCTTAAAAGCGTAAAATTTTATACATTATTGAAACAACATTTACAACATTTTACCCGATTACAAATTTCAGTTAGCATTCGGGTTTTTATTTTCATAATAATTTCTTAGTATTGAATATGTTCACTCTATATTTTCCAAACTCTATATACACTCTCTGAGCATAGGATGACAAAAAATAGCCTAGCTTCTGATTTGTCTGTTCGTCGCTTTTGGACGCCCGCAACAAAGTTTACAACGCCCATGCACTGACCTTTTGATCCTTAAATAATTTGCATTTAATTTTCACTACAATGTTTGACTTACACTGAAATATATATCAAAACTAAACATCCAAACTTCTCCAAGATATATTAGAACAGCGTAACGGTGTCATTTACATGAATATAACATAAAGTTAAGCAACTCAAACATTATAGCACTATACGTTTGATCTGAATGAATTTTGCATGGAGTAAAGTCAAACACTCGAGATTTATTGTATGTCTCCGGTGACTGAGATTTAATATCAGGTACAATAATTCTACTGTTAATGAATAGTACGTTACTGTGTGAAATTAGTTATACATATAGACAGTTGTCAATTCGTCCATGCTTAGAGGTTTTTAATGGAAAGTAGGTAGAGTTGCCAGATTTCTTTTTCTTTTTCCATTTTTTATTGATTAATTTCTTAGAAACTGCAAAAAACAGAATCATATATATTTAAAAATCACAATGTACGTTAAATAATCACAAAAAAACTAAGTTCAAAAAACGTAATCGTATTACTTAGTCTTCGATGTCTGTCCGTCTGCCATATCATACATGGTTCTATCTCTTGAAACGTAATAAATAAACACATATTTTTTTACAGAGCGTATGTATGATGTGATTACTATCGCTCCTATAAAAATAAAAAAAGAAATAAGGAGTCTCCCATACAAAAAATCGGCGAGTGTAACGCCCAAATATAAAACAGAAATCATTTAATCGACGTCGGCTTAGTCGAGAATTGAACCTGAAACTCTATGTCGCTAACTATTACGACTGTAGTTAGCACAGATAAAACATGAAGTAAATTAGCCACTTCCTCTTTTACCCCAAAACAAATTTGCTAACCCTAATAGCATTTCATTTTAGTCGCTTTCAAATGGAAACTTCGCTCGTCATTTACATATTTACGAGAAGTAATTAGCTGCAGCCGTGTCACGGCATAATGCCCGCTAGCCACTATCCGTCACGCCGTGACATCTGTCAGCTTGCAATTTGGCTTTTTAATGAATTACCAACTTTTGCAATGTTTTGCAAGCGGCTGAGATAGGAGTTACGTCTCATGTCTTTATTGTTCATTGTTGTGATCACATTTTACTCGACGTCAGAAGAATAAATGTGTTTTCGAGCGATTTTATGTATGTTTGTATGTCAATAGTTTTGGCACGCTACAGTCCAAACGGCTTAATGGATTAGGACGTATGAAATAGCATTGGAATAGTCTTAGTTTGCAGTGACAAAAGCTATAAAAAATTAAAAACAAAAAATATATAATAATAAAACTTTTTAACAAAAAATAGAAACCGACTTCAATGTTACCAAAAAGCAAAAAAATAATTTAAATATATGTTCGTTTCCTACATACACAGTCCATAGTACATAGTGCCGAAGTCGGCGCTCAACCTATTTTGTTAGATTACAACGACGAATCTATGTTCTACAAGTATATGAGCTGTGTCTCTAGTGAAAATGGGTCTTAATTTTGCCAATGGCAAAACTCAGACTTACTCAGTTATAATGTGGATTTTGCCAATGGTGATCATAATTATATCCGTTTTAATTATTGGCACAGAATATTCTATAGCAGGAGTAGTAATATTTACTACATGTATGTCACACGGAACATGTTACCAGGACGTAGCGTTCGCGATGTGCCTGGACTCCATCTCGTCCGGGTCCCTGGTGATGCACGTGTCGAAGCCCCCTAAGGCGGGCACGGCGGCGCACTCGGTCCGCGCGCGGCTGCGAGCTCCGTTAACACACAAGAAGATCAACCTGGCGGACGAGGCGCTCGCCTGGCAGCACGAGCGGTTCAGCATCCGTCGTATGCCCGCGTTCACGCTGAGCTCGCTGCAGGTGAGTGGGAGTGCATTGTGGGTTAGTAGCTGGATACGTTATAGGGAAACACAGCTGGGCATGCTTGACGACTAGGAAAGGGGGAAAGCCAGGTACACTTGCCGAGGATGATAGAAATATTTTTAGTAGAGGGATTAGCAGGGTATGCTTAGAGAGAAAGACGGTAATAACGCGGCTACACGCTTCGCTAACTCACAAAAAGTTTTGATCAACCTGGCGGACGAGGCGCGCGCCTGGCAATACGAAAGGTTCGACATTCCCCAAATGCTCGCTTAACTTGCTGCAGGTAAGTCGAGGAATCTGGGAATACTTAGGGAGGAGGGGAGGAAAGACATGTTTAGAAGAGAAGGGATAACCGGGTACACATAGAGTTGAAGCTGATAGCTGGACGCGTTTAGGGGTAAGAGGGATAACTGGGTACGTTTGAAGAGTATAAGAACTGAGCACGCTTGACTAAGCAAGGATTATTCGGGCACGTTTCCACGCGCCGCTGAGGTAGAGAAAAATCAAACAATGAGTCAGTCATAACGAATTTATCATCTATGTAAATATAATAAACTGCTTTGTGACGACTTTCTGCAACTAGTGAAGAAATGGCACCACTCATATTCTGAATTAAGCTATCGAAGTTGCTCAATATCTTTCATATGTACAAGTTTTGAATTAAGACCATTGGAGCACAGTTGTTCTTCTGGCATACCTTAACTTGGCATCTCCCTTTGCCAAAACTTGTTTCACATAAATAAAATGTATTTAAATTACATCCACAGAGTCATAAGGACCCATCACGCATGACAGTACTGGATACGCCATCGGAGGCCTCCTTGAAGAACCTGGTGACCAATATAGCCACTATTGCCAGGGCGCTGGCCTCCCACATCTACAACCTGACAGACGAAGACAATGATGAAGACTCATTATTGTATGATGATGCGCTGGTAAGTTTCTTGATGTTAAACATCTATAGGCAGGTAAGCCTATTAGAGTGGCGATGCTTGCCTTCATTTATTCCAACGCCATCTGTTGTACATTTTCGGAATTATTAAGTATCGAATAAAACTAAGCGGGCTGCGGTGTTAGTTCGACTTAGTGCGGGGTATAGTTCGTAGATAGCGTTATTTTTATTATGCTATATACTGTATTTAGTTCCTATCGCAACCTGTCTTTTATAACGAACTTTTGTACGAACACGATGTTTCACATCGTGCTATTTTTTATGTACTAATATTTTAGATACC
Organism: Cecropterus toxeus; assembly: GCA_018249875.1. Taxonomy (NCBI): domain Eukaryota; kingdom Metazoa; phylum Arthropoda; class Insecta; order Lepidoptera; family Hesperiidae; genus Cecropterus; species Cecropterus toxeus. The sequence goes on from DWNE01010899.1 coordinate 4,005, forward strand.
ATAGTACAAATAAACTTTCACATATTCATACGTATATTATTGTAGTCAGTATACGTCTCTTTTGACATTTGTTTCCATATAAAATTCAGGTATTTTTTTTTTATGGCGGATTTTTGAATTTTATTTCCATGCAGAGTGTGGACGAGTTGGCAGTGAAGCACTGGTACTACTATTTGGCGTCGCAGTCGAGGTCGCCGCAAGTCATCACTACCTCATCACCTAATTCAGGTAATGCCAATTTATTTTGTTAACGATGTTTTCTTAATTATTTTATGTATATTTTTTTTTGTATGCAGTCTATAGTCCTTATATTTCTTGTCATTTCTTTGTGTTGTTTTTATATGGGTAGAACGAGCTTTAAATTTTTACTTCCTTATAAATTTGAGCTGATTTCATTTTGAATTTTTTAGGATCCTATGCTAGTGATAAAAACGAAGTCAGTTCTGAAGTAGAACTAATCCAATCCACTTACTACCAGATGATCTGCATGCTCGTTTGCCACTATTCAATTCAATATTATGAAAAAAATAAAGAAACTTTTTAGTTTTTGGTAGTCTCTATTTTGCAATGTTATCCCCTATTTAATAATTATTTTTATTTTTTATTCCACTTATTTTAAACAGTGTTCGTTGATAAGTATTATGTATATGAAGCATTTTTTGTATTTATCGCGAATTGTTTACCAGAGATAAATTAAAAAAATTAAAATATATTTAAAAGCTTGTTTTTATGTCAAAGCTTTGTGATACTCCACAAAATTAATTTAATCGCTTATTATTTTTGTATTCCCAGGTATAACGGGTGCGTTAGAGCGTGCCATGTCCCGCTACATGGAGATGTCTGTGAGCGCGCACGCGGTGGACAAGCGTGAACCGGAGTACGCGCTGTACTCCCCCACCAAAGCTATGCTCAATATATACAGGTAAGCCGATGCACTGACGAATGGAGTTTAAATAGTTCAACGTGACGTCATATCGTTAATGGAGGGAGACAAAGAGGGAGATTAGGGGGAAGAGTTCTCTCTTCTCTCGTATTAGTAAAGGAGCGATAGCGATTGTCGTGGGAGAGAGAGAGAGGGATTAGGAAGGGAAAGAGAAAAAGAGAAATAGAGCTTATTCTATCGCATTGTTTAAATGTGGTTTGATAAACCATACTCGTTCAGTTATCTTAAATTTTTGCTCTATTTTAATCTATACTAGGTAATATTATAAAGCAGAAGAGTTTGTTTGATTGAATATGCTAATTTCTGGAAGTACCAGTTTTATATATTTGTTTACGATTGATGATTCAAAAATCCTGTTTAAAAATACTTTGAACTGATATAAAATATAACTGTTCACAGTGTAAAGCCAGCGATCTTCGAGCTGGTCCTAACAGCGGCCATCGTGGCCTACCTCACATTAGTGTACGGCGCGCTGCAACTCTTCCCCACATTCTACCGCCACTACGCTGGATTCGTAGCTAACAAACACAAGGAACATTAGATAAGGTACAAGGGATATTAGCCTCTTTCGTAATGCCAAGGTACAAGGAATAACTTTCGCCGATGCTAAGGCCTATAGTACTAGGTATATTAGACCTTCGTCTAAGCTCAGGTACAACGTACATTTCCTTTCGCCTAAGCTAAGGCACACGTTACATTAGCGTTAAAATGCTAAGGTACAAGGTAAATTAACCACTTCCGTACATAGGTACAAGGAATATTAAGTTTCATCCGTGTAAAGGTATAAGATCTATTCGTGTTTCATTTATGTTGATGTACATGGGACATAACCCTTTAAATTATGTTAGGGTTATGGAAAATGGATAATGCATTTCGACTTATTCTAAGGTACAACCATTAACCAGTCATCTTCGCTTAAGGTACATAAAACATTAACATTTAAAAAACCTTCAAGCTTGTCATCCAACGATAAATACTCGCGAACATTCGCCAAAGGACTTGCCGAACATTAACGAATATGTAAATGACCCACGCTAATACAGACGCATAATTCTGTGATTAGCGCTAAAATACTTACATAATGCGGAAAAAATATCGGTGCGAGCAACAAATACACCCGAGTAGGTTATTTACATACTTGAATTTGTCAATGTTTGGCGAGTAAACGTGCAGTAGGGCACATTTTTCTTCGAGTAATGGTCAGGTACAAGAAAGGTACCTTTATTACAATGAAAGAACACAAGACATCTGTCACTATTCAGCCTGAAAGTAGCCTGTGGATTTCAAATTATCGGACACATTTTTAATGTAAACTTTTAATATATTTTTTAATAAATAGAATTTCTATCAGTCGTTTGTGATAGGGTAGGGTAGGGTAGGGTACATTGGTGGTAGAAGTTATGTAAACGTTTTTGAATTATTTTGTAGATTCGCAAATTGAAGCTCCTGAGTATATCAATTTCAATTCTTAAACCTGCATTTATTATTAGTCATAAACTCGTTTACTTTAAAGTCATTCATCTAACTCAAAGGCCACGAAATATGCGATTGTCACTGCTATCGTCTGCTATCGAGAACTGAGATGGCCGCCTCATATATAAGACAGCCGGCAACCACACCCTTCCACTGAAACGCAAGAACTGTTTCACGCTAGAAATAGGTGTGGCGGTGGTACCTCCCCGGTCGAACTACATTAGTTCTACCACCTGGGAGATGTCACGTACTTCACGTACGTTCGTAACCCTTAATGCTTACACTCACAGCGCCAAGCCAATGACGCTTGTAATAAATATATCGTGGCCATTGGGTAAAATTCTATATTTTTTGTATTGTAGCTTTATGTTAATAACGTCAGAATTACATTTCAAAGAGATTTAAAAGACAAAGTAAAAAAAAAACGTATTTAAGATAGACTTATGTATATCGAATTAATATAAATTAAAAGTAATTTAAATTCAAAGAATAACCATTTATTTAGTATGTGAACATTAACAGACAAAGATTTTCACATTCAGATATCAAATTTCACTTAATTTTTTCATTATTTTTCTAGCATTTTTAATTATTTTCATTGTAATTGATAATCCTTGGGGCTATGTAATTAAGAAGAAAACATTCTAAACTTACTATTAGATAAAGAGCAATAATTTTTAAATTACTTTTATATCTTTTTTAAAAGTATCGTAGTTTATATAGTAGTTTGTTCGCGTGAAAAATGTTAGCATATAAATGAACCTTTTTTGATCGTAGGAAGTATTGTGTGTAGAAGATGTACAATGCATAATTAAGTAATTAATTATTTTCAAAATAATATAAATCTTGGTTTCATCAATGTTATTATTAAAGAAATCTTTCATAAAATCTAGAAATATTATATTCGATGTCAGATTTTTTCTCATCAGTAATAATTAATTATATTTTTAATTATAAGTGTTGAACAATGTAGGTTAATAAGTAAGTACAGTCAACTACATCAGTGTTTAGATTTTTTTGTGTTGGGGTAAGATGCTAGTTTTGTCCGCTAGAGGCGCCACTCGTACGTGTCTATATGAAAATAGTTACTGAAACAAGAATGAATGGTAACAAAGTTTGGTTATATTGTCTGTGGTCTCATGGCATAATTGTTTTATCAGCGCTTAATATCAACATAGATTTATTTTATTTTAAATCAATACAAATGCTGCAATCGTTTTACAGTGTAATACACACTTAGACTATCCTATTACACAAAAGTAATGCAGTCATGTTGTAAGCAAAGAAACACGAGACATGTGTAAAAAAGATTACACACATCTACTAATACAACATCAGCATGCAGGCACACAGACGCATGTGCGTTATCTATGAAAAATTTGCTCTGTCCATAAAGTCTTGGGGTCTCAAAGATATTTTGGGTTGTGTTGGGATGTTAACCGACTTCAAAACAGAAGGAGGTTCTCACTTCGTCTGTATTTTTTTACTCATTAAGTTTGAGACGTTGAACCTAACGCATATATAACTTTTAGCAACATAACTTTTAGCAACTTTTTAGTCGTTTAAAGTACATAGAAATGTTTGCACGCCTTCATAAGATCAACTAAATATCTATCTAGTTGGTCTCATACAAACGCTCAACTAAAATAAAAAAGCAATAACATCGATCGCGTTTTGACAAATAGTCTTTCAACTATCTACCGACAGTTTAATGTGTACTACTAAGTATTGAAGCGCGCATACACTGGACTAAACAATCGATCCGCGACTATTCTCAGACGACCGGCCCATGGGAACTAGAAAACCAGTACATAAATCGATCGCAACTGGATTGACTGTATGCGCATTATCTGAACTTAACTGTTTGATCATCATGAAATACAAGCACACAACTCGACTAAACTGTTTAATTGATGTAACAATTGTATGTATGCGGTAGGCCTTAGTTCTGTTCTTTTCATAATGTTATGCTTAAAAGTAATTATATATACAGATGGTTTACTGTCTGTAATATTTAACCGGTTTTTTTCCACTAAGAAAACGTGATTGCTCTTATCAAATTAGATATGTTCATTTCTAAAGTTATGTGTCTTAATCGTTTGCTACATCAATCTATAAATAAAGTAGTTTAACCAATATGTATGTTCAGTAGATACCCATATAACCGTGATTATAAAAAAAAATCGTCGCCCCCGCCCCCTCCCCTTTTTCCGCTATTTGCAGGCGACATTTTTTTAAATTATATATTACAGTCTATGTCACTTTCCAAACGGAGACGATTTTAATGATATTTCACAAACCGTCAAGCCGTTTGGGCTGTACCGCGTGCCAAAGAAATGGACATACAAACATACATACATACATACATACATACGTTCGAAAAACATTGCTAACTTCTGGCGCAGTCAGGTAAAAAGAAATTAAAAAACGTGAATCTTAGTACCAGTTTTATATTAAAATGGATCGATTTCGCCATTATATTATTTATAAATAATTATACAGTCGGAGTCAGACTTTTTCTGAAAAGCATAGCATATGAAACTGATAAGGCATTTTTGTTTTTCCTTTAGTAATGTTAAGGTGAATGGATTGTGAATTTTATTTATTGCGTTATTACATATAATTTAATATTCTCACGTTGCTTAGTATTATAATTGTTTGAGGGGATTATTCAAAACTATCTTTTTATTATTATTTCATTAATATCTAAATATCTATAAGTATAGAATATAATTATAACATTATTTACATATGAAATGCAGACCATCCCATATAATATATGCTTAATGCACATAAAAATAATAATTAAACAAAAGATGAGTATATTATTATGTAATAAGGAAAGGGTTCTCTGCATAATTATGTATAATTTGATAGGTGGTAGAGCACTTCGAGGTTCGACTCTTACCATCCTCAGGTATAGCAATATATATGGGTTTCATTTCGGGTGGAGTTTAAAACCTCTTTGCCATCGATTACAAATTTTTAGGCTAAAGTTTGACTGAGCGACTTTGAATCGCGACCACGCGTGTATTTGCAAACGACCCAGACAACCCATGCGGGGTTAAAACTGTGAATAAAATTGGCAACTATCAATTACCTACATTCCCATATTACCGTTTCGCGATCGTGCGCAGGTGCGACTAAAAATCGCTTAGTACGCTTAAAGCCTTTACCGCTGCGTTTATGACAACGAGGTGGTACGGTGACACCACAATCAAAGCATAAAGTACTACCAACTTTAAATTAATGTTTTTTTTTTATATCTACTGTAATTCTCTTTTATATTTAATGGTCAATTTACATACACACATAATCTTTATAAAATAATATATTATGTTCGCCGTCCTAGCTTAAAGTTCCTTGATATGCAGTGAATACAAAGTAAATATAATTTTAATTAATTATAGTAAATATCAATTATTACATGGAATGTTTGCTTGAGTTTTATATTAGTCTATGTATGAGTATTCAGCATTTTTCAATTTGCTTTTTTGTGTATTACAAAGGAGTTTCTGTAGTTCACAAAATAATATAAAAAGTTGTATGTAAAATAAGAGATTTAGGTATATTACCCAGATATTGTAAATGTCCAGATCGCAATGTAATTTTGGATATTTTCGCTAATATATATTTTGGAGTCTATTATTTTAATTGCTCTTGGTGTTTTTTCATTATTGC
>DWNE01010900.1:0-10100 GCA_018249875.1 Cecropterus toxeus
AGATTTGTATAAATATAAACAAGATTTATAAATTAGTTCGCCAAAGAAGTTTCACTTCTGACATGTGTACTTTGTACACACGCATGTTTTTTTTTAACCTAAATTGTCTCACTGCTGAGCAAATGTCTTCACTAAATGCCTGCAATTACTTCTACCCTGCTAATTTACCAGATCGTCGCACCACCTTCCTCTTCAACAGGCTTCATTACGCAGAAATACGTGTGACAATAGTGCCTGGCTCGAATCACAAAGGATTCAACCACCCTTAATAAACTAAGACACGATGAAAAGATAAAAACGTAACAATGCGTTATCAAGCTCATACATTTTTTATTAGCGACCGGAAGGCTCTGCGCAAACAGGATGACGTCATAATTCCCACGATGACGTCACAACACACTGTAATATTAGCTCGCTAGACTTATGTAAATGTAGAAAACCGGCAAGTGCAAGTCGGGCTCGCCTACGAAGGGTTCCGTACTATCTATAAAAAGGGCAAAATATCACGTTTTTGTATGGGAGTCCTTTAAATAAATGTATTTTATGTTGATTTTATTGATATAATTTGTTGTTAACGCAGCAAAAGTAATACATCATCTGTGAAAATTCCACTGTGAAGCTATAAAGTTTCATGAAATACACATTAGTGAGAGACAGACGAACAGACTCACAGCGGAGTCTTAGTATTAGGATTCTGTTGTTACCATTTAGGTACGGAACCCTAAAAATGGAAACACAGCTCGTTTTGTTATACCTCGCTATTCATTATGCTACAGGAAAACGTGAAACCTGAGGAATAAGAATGGAATGGCGTTCTCTTTTTATTTATACGCCCTGGAACTGTATTTTCAATAAAGCATTTTATAAAGCAAAATTTTCTTGTACACGTTTTACATTATGTACAGAGAAATACAGAAGTGTTTGAACCGTTGGTATATTGCCTACAGTGTACACAGGTAGGCCTTGATGAAAAGTTTAGCCCATAGTGTAGTCTTTGATTGCAGATAGGTTAGGTTAGGTTAGGTTATTTATTCAATGCAAAAATATGTAACACCAATAATCAGGTGTTACAATAAATAAGGAAATGTTTATGAGTTTAAAACAATTTGAAAAAATATAATTTGTGCGATTCAACTAAGTCGTCAAAAGATGTTTAATTATTTAATTACGCACAAAAAAATCAAACAAGTACGAGTCGGACTCGCATGCGAAGGGTCCCGTAGCATTATCATTCACAAAAATTCGCGGGGCACACATTTTACCGCTTTAAAGAGCTTATCTCACACATAACTCAACAACCAATTTTGTTTCATCATTGGACATAAATTAACACCCGTTTGGGAAGAACCCATAACACAACATAACAAATAACACCCATAACATTAACCCTTAGCGCGTCTCGAATGCGGCGTCTTCACCGCAAGCGAGAACCGCTAGTTAACCCTTCTTAACCTTAATGTTACTGTTCTATTATGAGGGTGAGAAACAAATGTTCTTCCTAATCTACTAAGATATATGTTCGGCATATATTAGGCACTTAGAATGTTAAACTAAATGAAGAAATCAATTAAATGCCTGCGGTTACAATCGGAAATATTAAACTTAGCACACTACATACACATGCAAACAAACAAACACACAAACACAAAACAAAGCAAAACACACAGTGACACAATGTGAGACAGAGATAGACAGAGAGAGAAAATGGAAAAAGTCATTCACACACATACACACAATGATTTTCGTTAATAAATAAGAGGACTTATAATCTAGCCATAAATTAATACTCGTTCCTTATTAATACCATGACAACTATATTTTATGATAATATAGTCATCTAATTACGAATACAATGACAAATATATTTTAGGTTAATATTATAATATAGTCTTCAAATTTTATAAGGGTACAGTTTGCACTCTTTCAGTAGCGTTGCAAGAGTTTAAGCTGCCGAGGCCGGAAGTGAATTTGCCTCCAGTAAAAATAACATTGAAAATTGTCGCTAGTTTTTTCGCCGCGAATATAATTTTAAAATGTGACAAGTTTTTAGGATGGCGTTCCATGTGCTATGTATATTTTTATATAAAAATATGCTAAGGATGCGTGCTACGGATCCGTGACCGATGAATATATGTGCAAAGTAGAGTACTTGACGTTGTTTGTTGCATCTTGAATGTAGTTAGTTACAAAGTAGTATTAACTAAAATTGTTAAAAATATTGAAACAAAACCCTTTTTTTGCTTAAAACGATATTTTCGTTCATAATGATATATATTTAATTTAACGCTTATATGAGTTTGGTTAAAATAGACAAGTAAAATATTACAATATATATTTTTACATATATTTATTTACAAGCTTTCATTTGATACCCATGTTGTCGTAATAGTCAAAAAATTGTCCTTCCCTCTTTTCGTTTATTTCCAGGCGCCATTTTTAAAAATTATATAGCCTATGGTCACTATACAAACTGAGACAATTTGAATGATATGTCATATGTCACAATCACATACATACATATAAACATACATACATACGCTCGAAAAACTTTACCCTCTTTGTGATGCAGTCGGGTAAATATGATTACAAAAACCCGACTGCTTAGAACGATTTGTTTGTTCATAACGATATACGCATCAAAATCGTTAACTAAAATTATTTTAAATATATATTTTAGAATGGATGGATGGATACCCATGCTGTTGTTATAGTAAAAAGTCCCTCCCACCCTTTTTACCATATTTGCAGGCGCAGTTTTCAAAATTATATAACTTATGACACCCAAGTTTATGCCCTAGACTAACACATAGGATACCTACTCATTAACGCTGTAAAAGTGGAAGTAGGCGGAGACGAGGTAATAAGCTAGTATAGTATATATTGAATAATCAATATTACATATACAATGAACGTTAATGTTAACCACAAAACAACCACATAATCATCGCAACCGCTGCGAGGCGGTAACATTGGTTACCGCAGTGGAATTTACAATCTAAATATTGTGTCTAGGAACGGCTCGGTTCAAGTTATAAGCGACTAGCTTTTGCTCGCGGCTTTGCTCGCGTTAAGAAGTATTTCAAAAGTAGTTAAGTATTGATCAAAATCCTTTCTTAGCGGACGCCTACGTCGTAACATCTACCTGCATGCCAAATATCAGCCCGATCCGTCCAGTTGTTTGGGCTGTGCGTTGATAGATGTCAGTCAGTAACCTTTGATCTATATATATTTAGATTTGCTCCATTTACGAAATACATTAGCAGGTGGTAGAACCAATTTAGTTCGACCGGGGAAGTACCACTGCCATACCTATTTCTAGCGTGAAGCAGTTCGTGCGTTCTGGTGGAAGAGTGTGGTTGCTAGCTCATTTTCATATGAGTTGACCATCTTACTCCTCGGGAGTAGCAACTCATATGTGATCGACTTCAAATAGAATCCCTGTTCTATATTAAGTTGCTTGTCCTTGGATGGCAGTTGCCACTTACCATTAGGTGGACTGCATGCACGGTTGCTACTTCACTCTCATACAAAATAAGAAAAAAACATTACAATCATATGATAACGCTTTGTAACAAGTATTAAAGTATTAAAGTTGTTGTTGTGGTAAAATAAGAATATTTCCTCGGACGGCACCACCACCACACCTATATAAAGCATTTCTTGTATGTCGATGGAGGGGTATGTCTGCTCTTTTTCACAGTTTAGATTTCTGTTCTGGGTCTGGGTGTTTGTGTATTCGTCATTGTGTGTCCATGGCACCCACGACGCAGGAGAAAATCCTATTGTGGGGCTATGAGTGTAGAAAGCGTTTATATAATAATCATTTTGTAATTGGGGAGACTTTTTCAATAAATATAATAAAATACATCAAATTTTATTAAACGGCAATTTGTTCTCCATCAAAAAAAAAATAGGAAATCGTAATTTATTATACGCTTTCATTCTCATTTCAATTTCACAAACAACACAACTTGAATTGCATGGATGTTTGGCGAATGTTTGCCGAATATCACATAAAAAAGCTCGCAAATCACATCTGTAACAACGCCTTAATTCACAAAAAAACAAGCCCGGCTGTGGCTATGCAAATCTACAGCCCCTTCAATTTGTCAGCACCCCAAAGTTTCTTTTTACACAGCTCTGACGATACTGACATACAGTCCAATTTGAACGTTTATTTGTTTTCAACTTCAAAACGAGAGAATATAGAGAATAATTGCTATGAAAATATTTTATATTTTTCTCTTAAAATTACGGTAATACTTCTAACAATATTTGCATCTAATGATGTCCAATGTAAATACAAAATGAGATATTAAGTTTTCGAATATTTACTTTCAAAATTTTGTAAACTTTTATGCATTTACATAATTTAATTGTTTCTTTGTTGATATTGTAGTTAAACATTTGTTTGTAAGTATTTATGTATGTATAATTGATTCACCAGATCACCAAATCCTCCAAGGGAGCGGCAAAATTCCAAAAAAAGAAGAATAGGAGGAACTGAAGCCTACAAAAAATATTTGGTCTTTATTAAAGATGACTTGACCTCTCTCCAGACGAAATGGTTTTCCTAAGCATTTTTGGGTATTTGATTTTTTTTTAATTGCAAATACATATCAGTGTCCTCCATATAATGTCAAAATCAAAATCAAAATCAAAATCAAAATCAAAAATCAAATAATGCTAACGAAGTTATTTATCAAAGCAACTTCTACCTTAGAAGATTATTTAAGCGCCTGACAAAAACTATTAGCAATACGTCGATCCGCATGTTCATTGCAGATAATTATTGAAAGTTAATAATAGCACTTACCTTTCCATGGTGTGTAGTATTATCGTGGTTAGCGTCAACTAATTCTGGATCTTCAGTCGATATGTCATGGCCGTGTCTATGTGCGCACCGGCCCGGTATCTGGAAAGAACGAGATAAATTTTAATCTGAACGGTGCAAATTTATCTATCATTGCCCTTAGTATGAGGTCATAATATTCCTCAAGAAAAAAACTGGTTACGTTTTTGTACACCATAGCAAAATTCATTGCAAGGTATAGACAAATACGAAACGTAAGCATGTAATGTGAATTGCAATGTAACGCAATAAAATCGTTCTAGGGGATCAGAAGAAATCATATTTGATGTTAGGAAGAGCAGACCAGGACAGGAAAAGTAATAGCAATAGTTTACAAATCACCATTTATTTCATGTGGAGGAAAAGGGGAGATCTCCAGCGAGGCGATGCCACTGCCTGGGACCGCGATGTTAACTTCGGACCATTTCTATTTATGCTGAGATTCTATCAAACTCTGATAGTGTGTTCGAAGTTGCGTCATCTGATTGACCAGTGTCAGTATAACGCGTATGACGTATTCCATGGTTATTCACTGTCGTCATCTTGCGTGCTCAGCATTTCACGTGAGGCGCGAGCTCATATTACTGTAGGTGTCGCGCCGCTACAGTTCACAATAAGAACTTACGATGATTCAAAAATATTTCAGGCAATCTCCTTCGTTGCCGAAGTTACATGGTTTATTAAATCAGTACTAGTTACCTACGATGATCAGCGTAGTGACTAATCAATCAACGCTGATAAAGGCATAAATAAACAAATTAAGCAATTAAAGGTAGTAGAACATTTTGTGAGCAGTGATAGCCTAAAGGTTGAAACTCGGCCTCTCAATCGAAGGTCCGAAGTTCAAATCCCAGGCGTGCGCCACTGATTTTTTTAAACACGTGCACATTAGAATTTAATTATCACTGCTTTACGGTGAAGGAAAACATCGTGAGGAAACCTGGATATCTGACAGTTCTCTAAAAACTAGCAACGCATCTGTCATCGAGTATAGATAGATCCCTTGTTCTATATGAAGATGATTACAGGCATAGTTAGCTATTTCAATCTGATAAGAAAGTACCCACACAATAGTGTTATTCTTGTTTTAAAATGGAAAATCTACTTTTATTTAGTCATTCCTCTCATAAATTGTGACAAGTAGTGAAAAGGTTGTTACTATTTACAACTAGGTCATTAAATAAAAAGAGAAGAACAGTTCAATCGCGATACAATAAGTAATTTCATTTATCGTCACAGTTAGCGTTAAAACAAATGGAGCGATTGCAAGAAAGTTCGATAAAGCTGTCGCTGGCAGTTGCGCTCGATGTTTTCATGTCGATCTCGTATGAAATGCAGCTGTATCGGATTGTATCGAATTTTCGACTCCAGATGTTATTTCGGATCACGTTCAAAAATGAAAATGAATTTGATACGTTTTACTCATTGTCCACTAGGTAAAACACCCAGACCCAGGGGTCTGGGTGTTTTACCTTGTGGACACGAGAAATTGTTATCATTATGATGTGTAATAATCTTAAATTGGACAATTAATCTCACGACACCTCTAAAAAAATTATCATTATTATTATATCGGAATGTAGTTTAATTCGTCGTTTCGAAAGATCACTTATTTGAAAATTATGTTGTTAAAACATGGACAATAAAAATATTAAAAAGCCTGGAAGATGTAAAGCATCATGATCGTGCAAACAATACACATAAAAGAATATATAGCATAATACAAATAATGCCATCTATGAAGACTACCCCGCACTAAGTTGAACTAACAGATTACGCGATAATATTAGTCCAGAATCTCATTTAATTGTTACTATTACTCATTATTTCATCGTCGTCAATCCATTATTGCTGTCAACATATCTCTTGTAAGGGAAAGTAAGGCACCATAGTCCACCACACTAACCAAGTGCGCATTGGTAGGCTCTTAAAATAGACTTCTCAGGAGTCTCTCTAAAAACCGTCCATAAACTAACTTTAAGCTTTAACAGACATTAATCGCCAAATACCCAAAATTGTCAAAATTTAACTGCATCCATACACACATTTTGAAATCGCCACATTGCCCTCAACCGAAGTGAACCAGGCTCCATCTAATGTAGCGCGAGACGACCAGTGAACTGGATAATGTGGCTGCGTAAAAAGTAGTTTAAGTGATAAGCGATGAGCTATAATAAATTAATATTTTGTAAGAAAATTGTAAGAAAATGTTAGACAGACGGACAGACGAACAACCGAGTCTAAGTAATAGGGTTTCGTTTTTACCCTTTGAGTACCGAACCCAGAAAATCAATGACACGTCACGTCACGTAACGAAAATAATAGCAGCAAATACTATGCGGTAAAATAATTTGACATTGACCTTAAGATTTTATTATGACGCTTTTTTACGGCTGAACTAGGATGACAAACTAGATGACGATCTAACTGAGATCACAAATAAATCAAAGCGCCATAAAGAAAGTGTCAAATAGTATACGTATTAGTTATACTGCAGCGTTCATTTAAAAAAAACAACGAAGGACGTCAATTTCGTGTTTATTGATGATTTTTCGAAAATTATCTTGAATCGAATCAAAAAACTCAAGTGCGCCGAAAAACATGTAAGCTCGTTTAATGTACCGCGAGATATCTACTGGTGTGGATAATGTCCAAACGCGAAGGCATTTCGGTCCAAGTGAAAAGCGATGAGCGGAAACCGTGTTAAAATTATGGTATACTTGTAGAATATTACGACAGTAATGTTTGTGCTGGGGCTGTATGATTTACAACAAAGAAAATTAAAATTGTCAATGTTAAGATCTCATCTGTGATCGATTCTTTTGTAGATTAACGATTTAAACGCTTTCTACACTCATAGCCCCCACAGTAGGATTTTGTCCTGTGTCGTGGGTGCCATGGAAACACAAACACGAATACACAAATACCCAGACCGAGAACAGAAATCTAAACTCATCATTCACACTTCTGTCTGGCCGGGAATCCGGGACCCACTGTGGGTTAGACCCGTATGGTGACCGCTCCGCTACGCGGGTCGTCAGTAGTCGTCAGTAGATATAGTAAACAAAACATGTAGTCTACTTCGTTGCTGCCCACAGCAATGTTTGAGGTCTACTACAAATAGAGTCCTACCGGAATATACGGCAAAGGCATTAAGAAGAATAGCTCTTAAAAATGCCTAGAAAGGAAATGAATCCAAATGAGAAGACTAATTGTTTTTCCTTTTAATTTTCTAATTATATTTACTCTGCACCCCAACTCGAATTATTTTTGGTTTCACCGACCTTTTCAGGTGGATTTGTCCCTCATCAAAGCTACGCCCAAACTGTCATAAATGCGTTGATATACTTGAGTTGAAACATCTTATATAAGTGTCATTACCATGTGGTAAAGCCATTTCTTCCACTAGAAAGCCATTTTTTCTATTAGAAAGTCGTTTAACACTGTAAAAGCATCCAAATATTCGAAAATATTTAGAAACAAGCTTTATTTTTACTTGCCTAAATATGTAGTAAGTTTACTTATAAGTAAGTTGATCCATTGTAAATCTAAGACATAAAAGGATGCTTAGGTATTTCAATTGAAGTCTACGGACTAAGGGATGAGAGATAGCAATCGAGCTGAATTCAATTTCGGATAAAGAACTGTCTCCGCGTCTAGAATTTTATCTATGTGCTTGAATCTCGTCCAAAATTTAAAAATGCAAGGAAGAGTTTTCGAGTGAATAGAAATTTATCTGCCGAGTTTGTGGAGTATGTGGATTGTTCGACATCTAATTCAAATACGGATTGGTTAGATTCGGAATGTTATGCTGGGATGTACGATTTTGATGCGATGAATAAAATATGAATTGCATCCGCTTAAGTACTTTAGAATTGGATTGGATTTTATGTAGTTCTGATTTTTCAATAAATTAATATTATCGCTAGCTGATCGGATAAAATTTGTTCTGTCTTAACTATGAATTTTAAATTCTCTATCAAACGATTATCAGTTATATCAAATGCCACTAGAACAATAACCAACAACTAAATAAAAATCGGTCAAGTGCGAGTCGGACTCGCACACAAAGGTTTCCGCACCATTATCTACAATATTGAGCACACGTTTATTGTATGGGGACCCACCTTAATATATATAAAATTTAATTTTTAGTATTTGTTGTTATAGCGGCAACGGAAATACATAGTTTTTAAGAGGAAGTAACATATAACAACATGTTTATATTTGGGGCAACTTTAAAATATTAATAAGTTTAGTATTACTGACTTTATAACTACTACGAAAAGCTTTTCAAGGGATAACCGTTCCTTACAAACACTAATATTCTTTAATTAACATAAGACGTTCACGGCTAAACAAAATATTTTAACAAACATTAGCAAACGTTCTACTTTTAACTAAAGTGCAATATCCACTTAAGGTTCTTGAGGTAGCTTAAGGTTTAAGGGGAAGAAAATTACCGAATGATGATGGGCGGAAGTTGGGGAAGTTATTTTTGAGTCGCCCAAAGTTAATCTAACGGAAAATTGGCTTTCTAACATCCAAAGTTTCTGAAACAATCGCGGAGGCGTTAGCTACCGCACTTTGAGGCTTCTTCGCGATTTTTTAGGTAAATAACAAAAAGTTTTTACGTTTGATACAAGAAACGATACTATATGATAAAGTTATGAAGGTAGGGAATGTTTCTTTTGTAATTTATATTACTCTGCATCAGAAGGAGAGTAATATTTTGGAGCGTATGCATGTATGTTTTGTTTTTATGTATGTCCATTTCTTTGGCACGCGCTACAGCCCAAACGGCTTGACGGATTTTAAAGTATGACATTTCATTAGAATCGTCTCAGTTTGCAATGTGACATAGGTTAAATAATTTAATAAATATCGACTGTAAATAGGCAAAGAGGAGGAGGGAACGGACGAATTTTAATTATAATGAAATAAGTATAAAATAAAGGCTAGTAAATAGACTATTACAAAAATGAATATATATTAACGTTATTTTGACGTTAACTCTTAAATGGTACATGAAATAAAATACCCGGCTAATTTCACTTGTAGAAGTCGGGTTTTTATTTTTATAATAATTTCTTGTTTTATTTGTCATATTTTTTATTATTGTACTAATGAAATCACATTTTAAATTTTTAAACTGCTGCCAAATTTTATTATAAAATAAAACTTTTTAACAAAAAATAGAAACCGACTTCCATGTCACCAAAAAGCAATAAAATAATTTAAATATATG
>DWNE01010901.1:0-10100 GCA_018249875.1 Cecropterus toxeus
CGTTAAGTGGGAATCCCCTTATGCTCGAAAATGTTTTATTATTTATTATAATTACGTTTGACTTCTGCCGTGTGTGAATTGGACACACACACGTTTTTCATCTATTGAGTCCTACTCTGCCTCAAAAATGGTCGAAATGCTATAATTAAATCCAATTAAAAACATAACTTCGTCTATCGGATCGTAACATAAACAGTTATCAACTTCAAAAGATTATATTTTTTTTAATAGCACGATTCTAAAACAAATTTCATCTACTAAAATATTCTGTACATGTATTTTGTGTTTATGCATTATTTTTCGAGTTATTTCAAAAATACAATAATAGAGACAAAGCAGTTTCTAAACGCAATTTCACGTTTTTGTTATATGTCTGACATTCGACTTACACATTTTCTACGTTAACTTTAACTATGCTAAATCTTACTTATTCAAAAATATTAACGAAAAGTCACGGTGTAAGCTCGCGTTGAAAATCAAACCGCATTGAATTTTTCATCTCCTTTATTCATTTATTTCATCTGCAATTTATTTGCTTACATGCCAAGTATTGTGATGTATTGCTGCTATCTAATTTGAATACTTATGCACGAGTATGTTGTAAACTGTATAATGGGACACGTGATAAATGCGTTTTATGTTTTTATAATTGTTATTTATTAGCACTTTGTCGATATTAATTTCTTGTTATTATCACGCATTTCTATAATTGATTCATTTATAGTTTACGTTATGGTAGGAAATCAATGATTCTTCTTGATATAATTTAGATACTTAACTATTATGAATACTTTGTTAAAATAATAAATGTGCTAAGTTACTTGTCAAAATATGAATTAAGTACTTTTTGTTCTGTTTTCAATGTTCTTTTTATTCTACCTATATGAATCGATTTTGATGTCTAGAGTGGGGGTTAAATTAATTTTAAAATTTTCTAAAATATATGTTTTCGTGGTGTCCGCAGTGTCGTGATTCATTGCAATCATTACAGAATTGCATTGCACGTCCCCATCATCATATAGGGGACGTCTTACCCTCCGAATATCCCTTACGCCGCAGCTGCCTTTGCACAAAGCCAGTGGCTAACAATTTTAGAATCTAGAGGGTTAACCCTTTTTGACCGCACAGATCCTCAGGGTGTGAAAACTTCTCGTATTCTTAATATTTACCATTATTAATAATAATAAAGTGTTATTAAAAATCTATATACGTAGCAAACATAAAACGCCAACTGTTTACAAACTATATATTTTACGTGTCGGGCAATAGTATGTCTTGAATACTAGGGTTTGAGGAACGTGTGCACACGAGGCATTCCACTTTAGCCCTTTGAGCCTCTTGCAAAGTTGACAGAAGTTATATATATAGGGAGTATTTCAACCGCGTTGGGTTTGAATACGGGAATGAAGAATATCTATATTCTTGGACAGCAGTGATAATTTATTTATTACACACACACATGCTTTCTACACTCATACCCACACACTAGGATTTTTTCCTGTGTCGTGGGTGCCATGGACCCACAAACACCCAGACCCAGAACATAAATCTTAATTCATTATTCATATTTCTATCTGGCCGGGAATCGAACCCGGGACCCACTGCGCGTCAGACCGGTATGTTGACCGCTCGGCCACGCGGCTCGTCAAATTACCAGGAGTATTGCACGTTCGATACTCTCTTCAAATTCATAAAAAAAAGTTTTTTAAAGTTATGATAAATCAGATCGCAATACACATACTTTGATTGAGCTGAAATAAATGTCTTATGTAAATGAGATTTGGAATAAATTCAAAGAAAAATTTTGTATATAAATAAATCTCCTTTCATAGGGAATGGAGCAATACATCACGCATCATTTTGGTTATTTATCGATGTTGCGAAAAGTCAGTATAGGCACAAAGATGTTAACTGTAAAAGATCTGGAAATTAGTTCTCCATGGAACTGAATTATTTACCAAATAATTCCTTGCATTAAGCACTACATACATAATGACGGTTTGAATAAAAAACTAGCCAAGTGCGATTCGGACTCGCGCGAAGGGTTTTGTACCATTATCTATAAATAAAGGCAAAAATGCATGTTTGTTGTATGTACGTAACAATCATCATAAAATATTTTAAGGAAGGCTCCCTTATTTATGATGATTTTATAAAGAAGGTGGTTCCATGTTTGACTGTATGTATTTTTTTAATAGCCTGTTCGGTTTTTATAAGTGAAATGACATTCATCTTAAATCTTGTTAAAATACTATAATTTCCATCACACACGCGAAATACCAAGTGCCATGACAGTAAGAATGAATGAATATAAGAAAGTTACTATTACAAATAAACATGATGTACCGCTGTCAAGACAAACGAAAATTGATAGGCGTCAAATAAAACAGACTTCTTGGAGTACAGAAGCAGAACATTATTACATATCTATTATATTATATTTATTTTTTCCTTTCTTAGACTAAAAAACTGCGAACAGATAGACATAAGCCTAATTTTGAAACTTTCTCAAATTATTTATCTTATGTTATTTTTTACGCTTCGTTACTCATAGTTCCACACTAGGATTATATCCTGGGTGCCACGTACACACAAAGACGAATACATGAGTATCCAGATCCAGAACAGAATATAAATACATCATTCGGATATTTGTCTGGCCGGGGATTGAATCCAGAACCCACAGCGCGTCTGACCGGAATGGTGACCGCTCCGCCACGCGGATCGTCAAATGATTTAATCAATGTCATAACTTAATTAAAATAGAATTGCCAAACCTACTTTAAACGAAAAATATAAATACCAAACTATGCTATCATTATAAATATAAATGCTAGAACCTAATCAGGTACCAAAGATTTAATCAATTGAGACACTGAGTGGGTGAAATTAGATATTGCTTAGTGGAAATTACTTCTCTGAATTCTGCAATCCAATAACCCTTATTGAAATTGCATTGTAAGCTATTACGAGTAATGCCTACAAAATGATTTCATTAATAGTTCGTGAAATAACAACGATCATAATAAATAGCTTATCGGCCTCTATAATGCCAATAAATTGTTTTTATTCCCCTTGCAATTTGCCAATTCGTTATGTTGAGGTATAAATCGGATTGTATTAAGTTTATTAACTATCCGACGCTCATATAATAATAATTAAAATTACTGAAAACGTGATTAACGTTATTATTGTGCATTAATTTTATACTGTGTGGAATGTTAATTATATTTTAACCGACTTCAAACTAGTAACATCATCAAAATCATTAAAACAAAAAATTAAAAAAAAAATGACTACTTAAAATGATTTTTTTGCTCAAAATGATACATAATATTTAACTAGCTGTGCCACGCAGTTTTACCCTCTTCTATTAGAGAACATTGTAATAAAAACAAACATAGCGTGATGTATTATGCATTTTGTTAAAAAAACTGCTATCACAACGCTATTCGTATCTTAACTTGGTGGTAGAATAGTGGTTATACATTGCTGTGTTTTGAACTGTAGTGTGTCGTAAGAGAGGCATATTTTTCCGATGCGTTCCAACGTAGTCCTCAGCAACGGCTCAGTGTGGCTAGCCTCAGCTGAGATTTTATCTGGGATGTTTATGGGCGGCAGTGGCCATTTACCATCAGGTGGACTGAAAACTCATTTACTTCTTATATATGTATAACAATAAATTACTTATTGTTTTTCTTGAAAACTATTCTCGGCTGTATTAACGACACACGAATGCTCACTGCTAGAAATTTTAATAAAACTTCAAATGATCGAAAAATCTGAGTTGTTTGACTATGATCGGAACCTCCCTAGGAGTTTTTTTTTTTTTTGTGAAATCCGGCCAACAAGTTATTTTCTATGTACTAATACCATCAGCATCCATGACATTTTGCTTCAATATAATAATTCTAAGCGCATTAAGTAAACCTAGTTTATTTTCATACTAACTGTAATCATTTGTATTTTATCTGCTAATTTCGCTAACTCTAATAATATCATGATGAATGTGCTCACCTGTACCCGTTGACATCGTATTAAACTCTGCGTGTGCGTCAGTATCCTTAGGACCATGTGCTCGATCGTGCTCTGCTCCTCGAAGACCATCCTCGCCAGGTCGAGCAACACCTGATTCCTTTTCACCTCCAGCTGTGATCTCTCGTAGAGTTGGGCGTTTCTTAACCCAATACCGCAAAACTGAAGGTACGACGCGAATACTTTCTCGTCGTTCACCGTGAAGGGCCCATCGCTTTGCTTGTTTATCACCTGTTTACATAAAATCCTTTATTACACGTGTTTCTAATTTAATTGCAGAGTTCAGATCCGGTGGTAGTATAAGAAAAAATATTAACTAACAATTTGTAAGTGCCCCCGTAGATCTATGAAAAATAAATTTATTTCATTTCATTGAAAAATACTGAATTATCTGCTGTATTTGGATATGGAGGACTTATAACATGATGAAAATACGAGTAGTAATTTGTTTTTAAGTGAATACTTTAGTAGATAATAATATTATCAATCAATTCGGCAATCTAAATGTCAATAAAAATCATATAACATCATCATCATAATCGTTATACTGCGTATTTTGCTTTAATTTTAAACGAGCAATATAAATAACAATAAATAATATCTTATCATGTACAGCTGGAACATAAATTCACAAAGTTGTTAACCATACTTTTTGTAAAGCAATAAATTAAATGTACTGAATTTTTTTGGATGATATATCTATGAAGATCTTTAGAATATAACGTGTTTGCCAGTTTTTTTTCTAATAAAGATTTCATATGAGTTTACAGCGTTTTATTAGTTAATACTTTCGTAATACATAACATTTGTCGGTAATACTTAATTTAACTGTGTTTTAACAAATTTATCGAAAGTTATTTTAAAATCATTTATAAGTTCTAAAGTCACCGTTTCATTAAGAGTAAATCAGAATAATTACCGCAAATTGAAAAGTAGAAATAATAAAGGTTTAAAACATATCGCTAGGGTTGGATCTTTTCTAGCACCATTTTTAAACAGGTCCGTATCATCCTATTAGTGTTTAGTGATCACATTTCAGTAATCACATCAATATGGACGAAAAGTATTCAACTCAGTGTCAGTTAAGAGTAAATAACATATGAATAATAGGATGTGACAAAATTTAAACACTTAGTAGCAATAGTATTTACGAATTACCTGTGCAACGCCGATGACCTCCCCATTGATATCCTTAATAGGCATGCAGAGAAGCGACCTCGTCTTGTAGCCAGTTTGTTGGTCAATGTCGTGGTTGAACCTCTCGTCCTAAAACAATAGACAATATATCATGTCAACGTGCAATGATTTTTACATGCACAAAACCGCAACGGAATTTCCCGTTTCGAATGTATCTGATAAAGAAAAAAAAAACTAGACGAATAGGCAGGTGACCAAATTATTTATTTTTGTTTTATCCCTTAAAAGTTCATTTAGTACCCTTAGCCTTACTTGCTTCATATAGTATGCCGGTATTGTTGTAGTTATAAAAAATATGCATACATGTAACTCAATTAAATAGAACGAAGAAATGTTTGGTTATAGGGCACTTGGGATCGTTTTCACATGAATAGTATTAAAGTCATGAAGTCGGTTTGAAATCCCAAGCAGAAACAAATTTAGTACAAAATATTCCTCTGAACTACTATTGAAACTACAAGTTCACATGGATTCAAAATTTTGTTATTTTCTTTCTTTATTTTAATGACGGAATTCTTGATATTATTGAAGATCGTAGTAGCATATCTCACTGACTGTAAATTAAATTCTATCTTACAGTAAAAATCTTCTTTCTTCTAATTATATCAGCCAGTATATTAAACAAATACACAACAAATAGCAATCGTATACAGGGGTATGTTAGTAGCACCATGTAAATTAATACATATATGAGTCTATAAAGAGCTAATACTTTGGCCTTCAATGGCTCAAATTTCAATTATTTATATAGATTTATAAGAGTAAGCATTTGTATAATAATATATAGCGCATATCAGGCTCGACTATGGCATGGCAGTACGCCAAATTCTGATAAATCCTTCATTTCTTTTTGGGCATGAATAACGAACTTACTGGCAAAAAGGCTTCAATTGTGGAAAAATATGCTCGTCCAAACCTTATTTTTAATGTGGTTCGACTTATTTCTGTCTTATTTCATCCATCCACCAGTCATTTAACGATCATTGTTGGACTCAGGTTTCCCTTAATGAGAGTATTGCCAATAGTAACATTTAATGACGGCATTAGTTGTTAATGTTACACAGAAAGACGTTGCTGCACCTGGATAAGGTCCTTGATAATTCCTATGACATCCACAAGAAGAGAGGGAGCGAGGGAAGAGTGGAGTTATGTACGGCCAATACTATACGGCACAATAGTAATTTTATACTAATGCTGTATGTAGTAGTGTTAAAGTTTGAATGGTCCACGTTTTTCATGAAAAACATTCTTACTTATAAATGCGAAAATTTGTGAGGATGTATGTGTTTGTCAGTTTTTCACGCAAAAACTACCGATTGGACTTGGATGAAACTTAACAGACAGGTAGTTCATATCCTAAATTAATACATAGGATACTTTTCATCGTGGTACATGACCCAAGCGGGCAGAGCCGTTGGAAAAAGCTACACTTATAAGCACTTGCTTAACTTAGTACTAAGGGACAATGTCTAGAGTATAGAGAATTTCAGCATAAATAAACATAAAGACCCGTATAACTGTTATGGCATTAGATATTGATATTATTGCATCAAGAGTTTATTCGTTTACTTGTCTGATATAAAAACAATCATAAATAAACACCGTTATCTCTGCTAAAAGAAATAGCGCCAAACAATAGTGATTTATTTACTTTTACAAACATAACACGAAGGATAAATATTAAATGAATACATTCATCTAGATATACAGATGTTTTATATAGACACATTACAGATATGATACATCTATAGACGCCGGTAAACCTGGTGTTTGGTAGCGTGGCGAGGCTTGCCGTGGCGACGGGTTCGCCACACCTTACACACTACCTACATACATATATATATATATACATGAAATTTGGATAGAATTTTGTTATTTAATGAAATTAACTATTTATCAAATAAATATTCATCAATTCTTGTAAAAAATTCGTCAAATTTAATTTTTCATTATGCTATATATTTATCGCAATCTCGTCTTTCATGCGACACACCTAATATTTTTCTGTGACTTATTGAAACTGTTCATATCAGCTCGTCTAAATCCGTAAAAGCGTGCGTAATACTAAAGCAAAACAGTGAATAATTTATAGCACTATTCATTACTACAGTTTTTGACACGTGGATCCAGTGTCGTGGACCGTAATGTGTCTTAATGTTACATAGAAATACACTACTCCCCTTGTGCTAAGTGTTGTCCCTTAATCCCCTCTTACGATTTCCACGGAAAGAGTGGGAGTAACTTTGCTCAAGACCGACTCTACACGCCTGATATATGTCCCCGCGTGTATCCAATACATTGATGTATTAATATAAAAAGTTTCTTTCATGTTATCGTTGGATCCATAATATATCCCTATAATGGATTTGGGATTAGGAGGAAAAAGTCAAAGGTTACGATAAAACATAAAGTAGATTATTTCAGTAATGTTTCATTCATAAGATATTATTATTAGCTAAAAGAAATCGACTAGTAACAGAAATATACGACTGAGAATTTCAAAATTATTTTCAAGCTAAAATGTTGAATACCTACCAAATTTGACTGGGAATTATATAAGTAAGCCTCTTATAAGCTACACTGGTTTCGCATTCAGACCGGAATCAATTTATCCCACTGCTGGGTAAAGACATTTACTAATTGATGATGATGCCGGAATTGCGTTTAAACAGACAAACTACAAATAATTATACTACCTTCAACATGATGGGTAATGTGTGTATCGAAATTGGTACTTCCCCGGTCGAAACATATTCGTTCTACAACCTAGCAATTTTGCTAACGCTTGTAATTTCAATAGAAATTAAGTTTTTTCTCAATATCCGGACGTTATAAGCACTTTAATCCACGGGATAAAATTCTACTCAACTCAACGTTTGCCAAAGAAATTTTATAACTCCTTCCGAACGTTCGTTCTAGTTTTACTTGTTAAAGTTAAAGAAATCAATGAAAACCAAGATGTGGTTCCAAAGTTAGCTTCCTATGCGTTTGCGAAGTTTAAACGTTTTGCTAAAAATAGAAATTTTTGATACGATATTATGTACTTGTACAATTCAGTTACACACTGAATTCATTTCAAGCTGATATTATCGCGGAATTGATTCATTTTAATATGTTACGGGGCAAAACTTCGCAGTGACCACGATCCATGTAACTGGGTCGAAATATCGGCAAAAAGAAATTCGAAATCGCATATCGTGAGTACCCGTAACATATTAAAATAAATTTATTTTGTCAGGAATTTTTATATACTAAATACTTCAAAATATCATATCATATCATCTGTCTTTGTCCATGAAAGTTTTTTAGATTTTTTTCAGAATTATCAACCCCATATCTATCTTGCAAAGAAATTGTGCGATGACGTGCTAAATCATTTTTTATAACAATGAAGCAGTAGTCGAGCATGCAATTCATCTGTTGATAAGTGACCCCACTCATGGACATGTGTGCCCCTAATATAAGTTCAGACTCCTAAATTACGGTGGTCACAGATGCGTTGCAACTCTTGAGGCCTAAGATAGTACGTCTTGTGTACATACGTCTTACGTACAAAGTACAATTCACTTACCACTTCAAGGGTGATTTAGACTAGAACACAGCAGCGCTTAATACTGATTTCGGTGTGTTATAGAATAAAATCACACAGTGTTCTACCATATCTCTTAGGTTTACATACAACAAACACACTTAAATTTGAGAATTATATATATTATTACTGGTTTGACAATTTAAACACAATTGGTGAAAGAATCAGTGTAATACAGCCGAGGAAGTACCTTAACAACTATTTCTAACGTGAATCCGTTCTTGCGTTTCGGTGGAAGGGTATGGTTGCCGGCTCATGCACATATAACGGGATCATCTTAGTTCTCGGGAGTAGCAACACATCTGTTATCGACTTCAGATAGAACCCCTGTTCTATATGAAGTTGCTTACAGATGTCCATGGGCAGCAGTAACCACTAACCATTAAGCTCGTTAACTACATCATTTAAATAAAGTTACACGAATTTCGATTCATTTTCATCACGTACAGATGAGTACGTTTTTATTACGCGGTAAAAGTAAGTAGGAAAAACAACTAAGGCGCGTATAAAAGAACACGTACCCTTTTTGTTTAAAGGAAAAGGCTTGTTTAGCGTTTATACAAAGGATTACGTTGGATAATATTCTGCTACCGAAAATCTAAAATGGCGACATCCTGCGGCCTTGAGGCTACGATATTGTTATGATAATTCACATAATGTTTCCTTTGTTGCGTTACTTCAATGAGATCCCTAAGCAGATACACGTTTCAATGGCAAACATTTGCCTTTATGATTATGTGTGATCAATTTGAACAAAAAATTCCAGGCATAGACATCTAAAATGAAGAAAATAAAATTCTGAACGTAAAAATGTATTCGAATTTGCTTACAGAACATAATCGCTATATACTTCGTATAATTATCTTTACTGAAGGATATATATATTTTATATAATTTAAACTTGGTTTTTAACCAACAAAAGATTTGGCTAAAGTAATGTGATAACCGTACATTAAGCCCGAGTCGTCCGAATTTGCATCTTCTAGCGTTGCAATATTGTATACTCTCCGTTAGTTCGGAATTTGTATTGTCAAGATTATTATTGCAATTACATCATCCGCTTTCAGCACTCACATCTATTAGGCTCTATTATGATACCTATGCACACAAATAGAAGTAAGTATATACAATGCAACGCAAAACAAATAATATGTTTAATCAGCTGATATGTTTAATTAATTTAAATGAAATCGAATGAAATAAAATGTCTTTATTTTGCATAGGCCTACGGGGGCATTTACAAATTGTCAGTTACAATATTTTCTTACACTACCGCCGG
>DWNE01010902.1:0-10100 GCA_018249875.1 Cecropterus toxeus
TATAAATATGAAGTAGCAAACGAGCAAGCAGCCCACCTGATGGTAAGTGGTTACTGCCGCCTATGGACATTTGTAAGTCATTTCAGGGGTTCTATATGAAGTCTACCACAGATGCGTTGCTACGCCCGAGGACTGAGATGGTCGCCTCATATAAAAGTTATTCAGCGTAATGCAATGCTACAATAACATATCGTATTGAAATATTATACATACCACTATACATTATACAAGCCATGCAGCTTAAAACAACAGATAGTTACAAATCATAAAACTATAAAAGTGGCAATCTATCCGTTAACGTTAACGAAGCCTCGAGCGGATGTTCGTTAGATATACAATTGAACTCCCACACCAAGGGTATCACCTCGAGCGATTCTCGGTGTTCGTGGCCAAATTGTAGACGGGATTAGCTCTCAAAACAAAGGAGGATAATTATAACCGCTAATATTCCATATAAATTGCGTTTACTCAGAAAATACAATTATCACAAAATAAAGTGTAATATTGTTCGAAGGTTGTTGCCAGGCCGTGAGTTTTGGTTTTGTGATGTTTAGGCAGATTGGTTCTATTTCATTTACTTTATGTAAAAATTGATGTATCATGTAAAATTCTTGGTTTTTCATATTATATTTGGTTCGATAAAAAATTAATTGATTAAATTGATCGAAATGAAAAAGTAATGAAATGAAAATGAAATGAAATGAAAAATAAAAAAAGTTGCAGAGATTTCATTCTGTATTGAGCATGAAGTCATTTATACTGATGATTTATTTTCGACTAATATTCTTGTAATGTTACTAATAGTTTTATTATTATTAACATAGAAAAAAAACACATGTATTCTTGTCACAAAAACACATGTATTGTATTTATCAAAAATAAACTTTTTCTTTCTTTCTATTCAGAATGTGACGTGTATTTCAAGTTAAATAAATAATATAGAGCGATAATTTTTGTGTAGAATACATTTATCAAATCGTTGTTATTTTTTATTTTATTTTTATTTATTTTATTTTATTTTATTCAGAAAACATACAGTGTAATTACAAAAAAAAAAACAAATAGTAAGCTTCAAAACACCATTTACATTTACACTATAATACGTTTATTGTTGTTTCTATTAAATTTTGTTTATTTTTTCCACCGAAACAAGCCCTTTTACAGACAAAATTATTGATAATTTTGATATATTTCAGTGCCAGTTCAGATTTGTAATACTCATTGCATTTGAATACTGTTCGAGCTGGGTTGACCTTGTGTCCGTGAAGTTCCGTTCGACATCGGAATGTTAATTGCATTAGTTGGAGGTAGTTCTGTTAGACAAATAGTGGTAGTTTAACAACGGATTTCATAGTTGGATTGTTATGTTTGTTGGAAATGATTTAGAGGTAATTTGGAAGTCCAATAATAGAACTCTTGGTGGTCTATGGAACAGGTAGGTTCAGCTAACAATACCCTTATTCTATTTTATCCCGTTTATTCTATGTTACTCCGTATTTTGTAACATTCGTTACTACTGTCTACCGGCTTGTATACTGGCCAAATGTGAATTGGTTTCTCAGACAAATAAAGGTGAACTTATAGAAATTCTATTATTTCTTTACTAATAAACGAATATTTCTTTACTAATATTTTTATTCACTAATCTACACTAATAGCTATGTAGGATTCAAATCTCAGTTTTTAGCTAGTTGGGTTAGGCGGTCAAAATTTGTTTCATTCAATATAACCGTCGTATTAATGCACATTTAAAGCATAATAGTTTTCCAGCCACCCGGAGTTGATTGGTCGATAATGCCATCAGGCATTAAGTTTGCCCTATTGTAACTTTATATTATAAAGGTGCAATAAATAAACGTGTTTTAATCATTTATTTCCTTGTAGTACAATCGCAAGGGAAAATACGCGATCATCGGTGGAAGCGGTACCAATTGCGTCGAAGTCGTTAACCTCCATAACCGGTACATCACGTGTTCGTATCCCGCTGCTGGCTCCATTCTGGCTGTTGCGAGCCACCAGGAAAGGATTGCGTATGGTGGCACAGCTCCCGTGCTGAACATCGTCTCCTTCCACGACCCCAAACATGAGGATTATAGAGAAGAAATCGAAATTGATACCGGTTATGCGAAAGCAGAAGTGACTTGGTACGATGAGGACGATTTGCCGTTATCAGAACCAGATGCTGAAAAACGCGAGAAAGCCTCAATCACTCACCAACATGTATCATCGATCAGTCAGCGTAACACATAACTACGGTCAGTGTTTTATTGATTTATAAATGTATTAGAGATTTTTGTACGATTGTCTAATATATATTGTATCTCAATTTGAAGGGTGAATTATACATCGTGTGGTAATTCAATTTTGACCTCATTGTGTTAGGATTTCTATCTTACCTAAATCTAAAATACTTTGTTATTCCAAAGTATTTTGATTTAGCTCAGATAGGAATCCTAATTTAGTTTTGAAATTAGATGTTTGAGTAACCATCCTTTCCGAATATCCGGTCAACTGGATGACAATTTTCTTTCCATCAAACTAATGGAGTCTCAAGTCTATTCCCCTAATCCTCCCCGATTAAGGGATTGGGAGGATTATAAGGGGAGTTCTTATAGATAAGATTTCATTTTGACTCCCCTAATAGCATTTTTTGTCAAAAGTCACCGTACCTGGCATGCGTATTGACAGCAGTGGATGATGATGTTACTAAGGAGATGATCCTGTATTTAATTCTTTATTAGATGCCTACGATATTCACCGTAAGAGTTAATGGCGTAATGGTGTTACCTAAGCCTGGTACAACACAGTGCATGATCATTACTAGAGCCAAAATAACTTTGCACTGTAATATTCGGACTCGGCTGTAACTTTGCACTGTAATATTCGGACTGTAATATTCGGATTCGTTTAAGTCAATTTACTGAGCTAGAAACTATGCCCAATGACGCATGACGTAGCGAAAAGTAATGCTTCATATTTATACATTTACACCCACACGCAAACGGCCCATCATGACTGGAGGTAATCTATTTTAATTTCGCTAAATAGAAACTCATATCTATTTCGCAAAGTTGCGGTCGACAGGTTTGCGCTCGTTTTTAGTGAAGTATAATTTCAAAAGCTTGTTTGAGCCAAATTGGCACGTTGCAATAACAGTTTTTAGAGAGGAAAACATCAATATGAGGACACGCCACAGCTAAATTGGAGAGCAGGCAATTGTACAAGTTAAGTGTTCGGTACAAAAATGCGAACTCGTTCTCGAGGGCTACATTGAAAAATTCGAGTCAGCATTGCGAATTCAGTAGATACTACAATGGCGAACAAGTTGCAATAGAATTTAAATAAAGAAAACGTTTCCTAACAGCGCGAACTCGTGTGCGGGGCGTTGGTGAACTTTCAACTTTTACTCGCTTATGTAGTGCGGGAACTACGTTCGTAGGCCACCTCGTCCCATCCTCTCGTCGGGGGTGAGGTGTTTTCCGTACTTGGAGCGAATATTTACAGCGCAACCTAAATATAGCGTGCCGCTGCTCAGCTGGCACGGGGGAGGGTAGGCGGGTAAACATTCCCCCCACCAGTACACCTAGCGTAGGGAGGCCATTCGGATGCGAGCGCTCGAGGTGAGCGGTCGTCTCTTGTTTTATGCACAGGTCGATTCGCGACCATGACCGTATAAAGCGAGGTGCAGGGGTGGACGCTCGCGGTAGCAGTAAAGACGTTTTCAAGGCTAGGATATAAAGACACGCTACGGTCGTTCTACACACATTTGTACGCGTGACTAATTCGCAGAAAGAAAGTTTGGTTTACCACGCATGCTTTTATTATATTACGAGTGTTTTATGGAGGCTTCACGTTCTTCTTTAATCTTGTTCGACTTAGAATGTCAGATAAGACCACATTTCTTATCACGTCTAGTTAAATAACTGGGACGACATCATTGTCGAGACTTATATTTTAATGTTTAATTCTAGATATGAACTGAATAATTTATCTCAACTTTGAAAAGAAAAGCTTACTTTTCAATTATTATGAAAAGAAGATCATACTTCATTGGTTCGTAAATATGTACATACCTTGAATGTTGAAAGAGTTCCTGTAATAGTACTATAATAAATAGTCTATACTAGCTATTATTTTAGCCGACAAAATTAATTCGATTACAAGTCCAAGTCCTTCGTACGAAACATTAATTTACTTCAGTTTCTGTAGGTAACTATTTTATATGTTAACCAAATTATTATTCTACTCATATATGTTGCGCTTGTAAATATCCAAATAATGATCTGATATATATGATTAAATAATCTTGCAGTATATTTCTTTTTCCTAATGGATGTTCGAATATTTTATTCCATACACATCATTAGGTCCTATTTACGAGAACATAAGACAATACGTACACAATGAGATTAATCCCTAACGAAACATCTGACAACTTGTTTGTTTACCGAATACGCTGCCCTGTTTTTCTGCGGTTTTACTTTTATATGACGGGTCCATTTATAGAAATTTCATGTACCCTTAAACCAATTATACGTTCTCTGATAGAACCCTTATACGAGTAAATTCTTAAGTAGAACTTGGTGCTTTCCTCAAAATGCTTCATGACTTAGACAGTAGACACGATATTTATTGTTTTTATGTTATAGTTAGAATTTAATCGTAACACTAGACTGTATAATGGATTTTAAAATATTTAAACGTTTTGTCCTATACAGATGAATAGTTTGAAGATAGTAAAATTCAATTTTTAGATAATTATATTTTTAATACGCTTCTATATAAACGCACCTCAGCGTCCCTGAAATTGTTTGAGTAATTCTCGCTGTTGAAATGGAGGCTGTAAAGCGCAGACTGTATTTCATGTTGCTTTTTGTTTGCTGTTCCATGTTGGACGTTATTTATTTCTCTCTGTTGTTACTTTTATGTGTTATAAATTGATTATGTAATATTTTATGTTGATGATATGAATTAAAATAAATGACTGCAACACTTTTTCATTTTTTAATATTGATGCTTTGTCAGAGTAAAGGTAGTTAATTAATTGATAGATGCACACATATAAAAGCTGTTACGCAGATGATATCATAATTCTGAGAAAAGTGAAAGATTTTCAATTGAAGCTGTTAATTTGAAACTTAGATATACCTAGCTTGTTATTTGTCTTCTTCTTCATAGCTGCAGAACTTGCGAATTTGCTATAAATTGAAAAGGATAACTATGTGATCGTTATGCTTCGACCTTATCTCATAGTAACTGAGGTAATATTTATAATTAATCGGTTAATCAGAAATATTACACTTTACCTAGAATAGGGGATTTGCTGTGAACACTATACTTGACAATTCATGTTGGCAAACGCGGTAAAAGCATTACATTGTAGCAAGATGTTACTGCCACCCACTACATCAGAAGATCAGTAGGCTACTTCATTATCGACATATGGAATTTGAATTCAAATACAGCGAATATAGCACAAAGTGGACACGCAGATGTAATTTATAACAATTTCATCAATCTCAAAACCACAAGTTTCAATTGGCGAAGGACTTAGAAACTTGTAGGACGCCCACGCTCCATCTAAATTGGTCGAGAATAATGACATGGCGTGAAACTTTCTACTGAAATTGTAAGTAAATTGCTGTCGTTTATGTATCCAACGACAGTTGCTCAAAAGAACGAGGATCAAACGAATGGTTTTACTTTAAAAGTTAAGAGTGGTTAAAGAGGTTTTTTAAACCTTGATATATTTCGATTTTGATTAGCTTATGGAAGTACACATAATATGAACTCCTAAATTAATAAAGTAATTAGTACATATTAGGACAGGTTAAAGAAAATAAAATCATTTTAAGAGATTTTGTTAAATTTTAAATTTAGGCTTTGTAAACGTTTTTGTTTTGTGTTATCAAAAAAAATATATCGTTTTTTATTTAATGTATCTAATATGGCATGGTAAAAGAACTATAGTATACGAAATGGTCGCATTTAAATAATCTTAGCGAAAACTCACGATGTTAGCCCTTAGCATTGCCGGTATTTTCGAACTTTAATACAGCCTGAAATAACAAAAATCCCAAGTAAATGAAATACTTACGTTTTATATCCTTAACGATAATAGTCCGTCACCATGTTACAACTTGTATACTAGAATCTCAAAATTATTTTGTTCAAAAAATTCCAAAAGAAGGTACTTCAAAAATGATACGATCAGCATAATTAAGTTACTCGCAGATTATGCCGACATTAAAATACGGTTACATCAAATTTTCATCTAATTTACAGTACGTAAAGTAACGTAAATGTTATATATTTATTCCGGCCTTTTGTATTCTTCCGTAATTGAATATTAATGAGTTCGTTTCCAGTAGGTAGACAGAGGTTGAATAATATAACATCCATTTATCCTCAGAAATTGAAGGAGGCTATTTTCTAAGAAGTATTCGCAAAATAATTACAATTATGTCTTTGTATACTTTCCTGTAGCACTCTGTGAAATTGTTGAATAAACAACGATTACAGAAAGAAGCAAAGAATGACACTTTAGATGGATAAAATTTTTAAGATCAATTTAATTACTTTGCGAGCTTTTTCACACCGTCCATTTGGGTCATGCACCACGATAAAAAGTATCCTAGCTGTTAATCCAGGCTTCAAAATATGTGTGAGCTAAATTTCATCCAAATCTAATTAGTCGTTTTGCGTGAGAGTAACCAATACATTCATACAAACTATTGTTTTTATATTAGTAAGATTTTAACTCTAAAGATGTTTATTACATTATGTAATAAATAAACAAAAAAATATATAATTCGTTTACAATCGTTTTTATGAACACATACATCTAGTATGTGTATATAAAAACCATTATATAAATTACTGTTTTAATAGAATAATGTTAACGGAAATAAAAACAGGTATATATTTAAATTATATGCGTCCTATGTATCTCAGAGTATTTTGAAGTGCCATTGTTACAATTTATTATATTTTACTATGAGAGAGAGTAAGGAGAGTAAGTTTTCTTTCACCGTTGAGATATCTGCTGGTATCATTGTAGAACAAAAGGCTCCGTGGCGAGGAAAAAGCAATAAAATGTTTGTTTTGTTGGTACTTATTGTCTATTATGCTGTTTTGCTTGGCATCGGTTTTAGTATTTTATGCAGCTTCGTACTTTCACGTTATTTATTCGCCGTTCACGAGTAATAGAACTTTAGTCAGCGGAATATTTTAAATTGAATGCTACAGCAGTCACACTGTAAACACTATAATCTAAAATTTATTCATTCTGCGCAAATTCAACCTTCATGTCTGTCATGGTTTCAGAAAATTTTAATTATCTTGATTCTTTTACGAAAATAAAAATGTTATCAGAACAGTCAACTGTATAAGATCATAATTATAAGTCTTCACATCAATGTAGACGTAGCAACAAATTATTATATTTCAATGTTGGGTGTTCTGCATTACGCTAAACTGACATTACATTATGTTAGTTTTAAATACCCCTGGCGCAAAAGAGGGTGTTAATACTGTAAGAATACTGCTACTACCATATGCACTTCTTTTAATATTTCCATTATTTCTAGCATACAACTAATACTGCAAGTATTTAAACTATATAAACACATGTCACAACGATTTACAAAATGTATTATACGTATAGTTATAAAGTAAGTAAGTATAAGTCATAAACGAATATATGAAACAAATGACATACTTAATTTTATTTCTAAAACATTATTTAATAAATGGTTAATCTTATAAACGTCTACTTCACTTCAATTTAGAAATGTTAATAGATTAATAAACGTGATAAAACAATTAGGTATTCGGCTATGTCAGCAGTAAACCAAGTCTATTTTTGGACCAATTAAAAAGTGGCAGTCGTGGTATTTAGATACAAGAGTTCATTTCGAATGACATTTGAATTTTTAAGGGTGGATGAAAACGACGACCAGTAAATAACTGTGACCTTTAAAAATGACGCTGCTACGACGACAAAACATTTATATCTACGTTATGAATCCATGCAAATCCAGGAAAAAGCATTTAATTCTTATATTAAGGCGAATTTGTAATTTTTAGATCTTTAAACTATATTTTTCTGTTCCTCGAAATATTAATGATATGCCGTCATCAACATTTCTTGAATTATTGTTTTCCATGTTAAAGGTCTAAGTTTTATGAAGTCTAATGATTCAGCGTGTTAGTATACGGTTTTAATATTCTAATATTGGGCATATACTTCGAGCGTAAACAATGTGTCGCCTAGTATAAGGCCAAACTGACCTTATACAATAGCGCGAGAAAGACAGTGATTTATTGGAAATAAATGTAATGGAGTTATTGGTTTGCATTAGTGTAATTAAAGTTAAATGTACAAGATATTAAGCGGTAGTTAAACGCATACTATAACTATAATTTATGTAATTATATAAGAATTTGTTAGGCAGATTTGTATTTATTATTTCGTAAGTATAATATAAATAAATAAATTTATTTATTTGACAGAAAAGAGCAAGTATGTGACTCTTCAAAAAGTTATAAAAAGAGTTATCTTTCAAAACATACTAACATTAAAGCAGCTTGTATGTATATAAATACTGTTATAGTGGCCATTCATGTCTACATTAGCCCTCCATTTGCTGTTTAAGGCACATAAATATTGTACTATATGACTATCTTATGTCCATAATTTACTAATGAACATTATTAAATTAAGAGTAATGGACTACTAAGAACTATAATGTAGTTTTTAAATAAAATATTTAAATTCCAAATATAGGTTTAAACGCGCTTAATATTCACAAAAGAAACCCTTTTGGTGGCACCGTAAGGATAAAAACGTAAAGCTAAATATACGTGGCACTAAATATACGTAGCGTTCTGTAGCTCGTAGCGGGGCGTAGCGGGACGTAGCACCGGCGTAGCTGCATCGATCGGCGGGCCGTGACCTTGACCCGACCCGTTCCCGGATGTAGCTCGCCTAGTTGCGCCATTGTCGCTTTATTCAACTCCTGGCTTTTATTAGCCTCTGATTTTATATAGCCAAGGCTTTGAATCGTGTTTAGGTCTAGACGTCGTAAATGATGGTAAGGGTGTGCCTGCCTGCAGCCTGTGTTCGCATGAGTTACGTGTGAATATGATTTTAAATTTACAAGTTAATAATGTAAAACATTGATTATAATAACAAACGATAGTATGTGATTACATTGAAGAACATATGCATTAGTTCATCTAGGACTTTTATTAGATAGACCTTCCAATTTCACTGCGTCCTTTTAGCTTAAAAATATTTGTATTTACTACTAATCATACTAGCTTCAGTACGTTGCGGATACAGAGGGTTGCAGCCAATTAACTATTAAATGAAAGGCAAAGAAACATCGCTCGAGCGGACAAGTGTTTCTTTACAAGCAAAAATAGAACATGAGAGCTTAAAAAGAGAAAGACGCTTTAAGTTCTAACCATGACCATGGCTTTTTATTTCTGTGTTCGCTGTCTTCTCTAGCTCCGTTCAGGGCTATATAATTATAATTGGTACTTTATACATATTTGCACTTATTATGAGAAAGCTTAATAGATGTTTTACAAAATTAAGGTCTATAATGCTTGTATAATTCATATTTCTCTCTTAAAGTTTTCCAAGAATTAATTTCGTTATGGGCATATATACCCTATATGTCTCAAATATAACGTAAGTTTTGAATTAAATAGAAAACACAATTTTTAGTCGTTTGATTGTTATTTTTTATTGAATCATAAAGTACATAAGATAGGATTATTTGTGGAATAACAAATAACAATGATAATAATGATTCCAAATAATACTGTAAAAAGGAATATAATGTTGTTAAATTACACGATCTAGTGGGCCAATTTTGATCACCAAAACGAGAGAGTACATGATATGGAAATGTGTCATACAGTAATTTAATTTTCTTAAGCTTTTCTAATTTTTTTTTCGTAAATAATAAGAAATTCTTTGAAAGATGACAGTTGGCGGACAACTTAGCCAACTGTTATTTTTCAACAACTGTTAGAACACTATTCCGACCATATTTTGTATGCAATTTACAAACTGCGGTCTCTAAGTT